>JACCIX010001336.1:0-113891 GCA_025506515.1 Flaveria trinervia | reverse complement strand
TATTCATTCTTTCGTTACTTTCATCATCTCATTATCATTAACTTCCACTTTATGTTACATAATACTTTTTATTCGTTTATAATCATAACACATAAGTCCCGGAATAATACATAATAGGAAAGTATGGAAACATACATCAACATATATAGCATCACCTAAACATCACATACCCCATCACACATTATCATAAACATCATGCATTGCCATTTACATACACTACACATGCACAACAAGTACAAGTCATCATAGAACATAACCGACCCTCTGCGGGACAGCGGGGGTTCAGGGGCGGCATCCCCCGACAGCAGGGCCCTAGGGGCAGCAACCCCTAGTGGAGTCCAAGGGGCAACACCCCTGGCTGGGGTCGCGTGGCTAGGTCATTTTGCAATAGAAAAATTGATCTTCCTCTTAAAACCCATCAAAATCTTGGTCATTTAAATCATATATTTATTATGTCTTTCTTGCCCAAAAAAGTTTAAAACCTTTACTAGGGGATCAAGAACTCACCTAGACTCGATTAGTAGCTTCTCAATCAAGATTTCTAATCAAGGGTCACACTATGCAACCTACAGATAAGTTAACACTCAAAGGAGTTAACTTCTGCCTAATTTCACTACTAGTATTGCCAGTAGTTTCGCTGCTAGTTTCATCAGCAGTTTTGCTGGTATCTTTGTTGCTAGTTTCACCCAAATTTTGTTGGATAACCATGTCTGTGAAACTACCTGTGAAACTACAGATTCACAGAAAGTCTTCATAGTTTCGCTAGATGACTATATAAATTCGCCGGATGAACAACCAGTTTCATAGAACAGGCTGAAATTTCGAACCAACCCATTTTTGACTCAAAACTTCAATCTCTTACACCCAAAACCTTTTTTAACATCCATGAAACTATATCTAAGCTTTATACATGTTTTCTTACATAAAAACGTGAGTTTTGGGTGATTCTTTGCCACTTTCAAAAACCCTAACCCCTAGAATCCGGGTTTACACTCAAAGAAACGATTAAATGATGTTTCTTACCTGGATTCTTGGTATTTTCTTGTTTTTGGATGTCCACAAACACCGATCCTCAATCAATTGATGAGCCGAGCCTTGAATCACTACTTTCTATCCATTTTCTCACTCTACACACTCTCTCTAGAAGTTGGTGTTGAGTTTCAAATGAGAGTGGCTCAAGTTGTGTTCCTTTTATGTATACCATGCATTCCCGGGACCTTAAACTCGCCTAACACATACCCGCAGGTCCTACTCGGCCCATACTTAGTTTCCTGCGTATTTCCTTTAAATAACCCCGCAAGCCTATTATTATTAATTAGCTCCTTTCGACTTAATTCCGGGTGTTACAACTAGACTTGTATTTTGTCTTATATTCCACTTACAATCTATAGGGTTTCTACCTTTAGGAAGCTTAGTTAACCGCCCATACCGTTCCCATTAAGAGCTTCAATCTCATCATTCATTGCTTGAACCCGGTTTTGATCGTTTACATGATTCTTTAAACATTTTGGTTCATATACTTGTCTAAGTTGCTATAAAACAATTTTTAGGATACTTTGGAGTAATTAACTATCTTTTCTACCCTTATATTTACTTTCCCTTCTACCACATAATCTGATATTGATTTTTTGGTAAGCTAGTATGCCTAACAAATCTCCTCACATCATTTGAATTATTAGAGATTTGAGACTAAGCCTAGGAGAAGCATTTCTCTCATCATGCTCATTCTCAGGGTTGCAGTAGCCCTACTGCCATTACCACTACTTGATACACCACTACAGGTTCATTTGATATAGTATCTGAATTGATAATATTTTCAATTATAACCCCGGTTATTTTAAAAAGTCAAAGAAAGAAAGAATAAAGTGAAGGAAAAAGAAAGAAAAGATATAATACTCAAGTTAAGGGATAAAAAGTATAAAAACATACAAAGTCTTCAAAAGTTGTAATAAAGATGGCATGCCGCCCTCACTCTCTCTATACACATATCATTCGGATTTTTCTTTAGAGAGAGAAAGGAGAGCTGAAAACTCTTGGTTTTTGAAGAAACAAGTGCAGGGAGCCAATTCAAGGTAAGAATCATGATTTTAAGATTTCTTAACTGGCCTTAGCCTTGGTTATATGTTTATGTGTGTTTGTTTGTGTTCGGTTGTGTTTTTGGTAGGTTTCTAGGCGGTTGAACTTAATTGAAAACGGGTTTTGAAGAACTCATAACCAAAGGCTGTTAAGGTGAGTTCTAGAAACCCCCCCCCCCCTTTTACTTGTTTTAAACTACTTTGGGGCTGGAAATGCATGTTAAACGTTTTATAAAAGTTGGGTTTTATGCCCGTATGTGTATATGTGTGTGTTTATGGGTGGTTTAATTTTGGGTATGTATGTTTTGATGATGTTATGATTGTGTTTCTAAGTCTTAGAATGTAAGATTTAAGGTTAAAACATGTTATATCATGTTGGGGACTGATTTATAATGTTTAGGAGGATTTAGACTGCCCATGCGCCTAAACAGTGGCTCATGCGCCCAACTGAAAATAACTGCGTAAGTGTCCCATGCGCCCAAAACCTCATGCGCCCAAATAGTATTCATGCGCCTAGAAATAGGCTGAATTTTCTAAGTGTTCATGTGCCCAGGATTCCCATGCACCTGCAAAGTGCCCATGCACCTAGAATTTTCCCAGAAATGATTAAGTGTTGCCTATGCACCCCAATAGTACCAATGCACCTGAAAGTTCCTCATGCGCCTGCATAGTGCCCCTACGCCTAAAGACTTATAAATATTTTCTGATTTTAAGGAAAATGACAAATGTAGGCTTTGACTTGGGAGGTTCGCGAGGGTTATGTAAGTTGACTTTTTTAAGTCATGGATGATGTGATTGGGGATGTGTGATTGATGCCTATGCATGATGATGTGTGATTGATGATCTATGATGTTTATGTATGATTGTATGTCATGTTCCTTATTACATATGATGACATGACTTTACGTCGCGTGATATTTATGATGAACGTAAATTATTATCTTAACGAAGTGAAAGATTTAAGATAATGAAAGTGGAATATAATGAACGAATGAAAAGTCTTGCAAGCAAATGAAAGGTTAAACCTTAAGGGTTCACACACAGGGGGAGTTAGTTTATGTGACTACTTCATACATGCGATACGTGTGATGTGTGCGATATGGGTTCCTTGTTCCTTAACCCTAGATGATATAGCTTTGTCCTCAAGAGGGACGTTAAGTATAGGACCTAGATAAAAATGAAAGATAATAAATCTACGAAAAGTGTGATAAGTACAAAATGTGCGAAACGTGTGAATGTACGAAACAAACGATGATGAAGATAATAATATTACCTTCATGTATGTATGATGTATGATCACCTACGATAGTAAAAAAAATGTCTTAACAAATGGAAGGTAATAAAATGTTTTTGTAAAACTATAACTAACTCAGCAACACTGACTTTTATGTGTTTTTAGTTTACAAGTAATAGTTGCTAAGGATGGCACAGGGCAGCTACTTGGCTCATTTTGGGTGGCATTCTTTTGTATAATGTTTTTGCATTATAATGCGAACAAACGATATTTTGTAATGAATGTTGTATTATTTTGCAAAAGCGTTTAATATAATAAAATGAAATGTTATTTTAATGATTCCGCTACAACACTTTATTAAAGATAATGAAAATGTACATTTTATGTGCGATGATTGACCAGCTGTAAGCGTCTCGGGAACGAGGCCTTACAAGTTGCTATTAGAGCTAAAGTTGAAGTTAAATGGGTAAACTTTCAAATAAACCCAAACATAAACTGAGAATGGGATGGAAGGGGAAGGGATGCTAGTCCGAGTAGCTACGTGCCATCAGGTATTTTCTTAATGTTAACCGGCATTATGTGCGCATGTTATGTGGTTTATGTGCCTTTAGAAGATTTAGATACTGATGTAGTCAGGATAAGAAAACGCTTGGGGGATGAAGAGTAAAGTAAGTGGCTAATCACAACTGGCCACTGTAATTACAGACTTACTATACTTGACAAGAACTGAGCTATTCCCTTGAATGACCAGGTTGGTGTTTGAATCTTATAGTGTGTTTACATGATGGTCGGTGGTAGATCATCGAAGGTTTCACATGGTGGAGGTCGTGGTGGACGTAGTGCTTAACCACAGGTCATAAGAGGAAGGCCTAGAGCCAATGAGGTGGTTCATGAAGAACCTGCAACCCCTCGTCCGGAGGCTGGAGACGGGAGTGCTAACTTGAGAGCCTTAGTGAAGGAGGCTGTTGTCGAGGAAGTGCATCAGGTCATGCAGACGATCCTACCGTCTGTGGTGACCAAAGTGATAAAGGCTGTAAGGGAAGGAGATGAAAGGGAGAGGAACAGGTCCTCAGGAGGACGGGAGCGACTAGAGACTGAGACGGTTCTCTTCGATGATGACGAGGAGGAAGAAAAGCCTGTGCAGGAGGCAGCACGAGGCTGTAACTATGGGGCATTTATAAGATGCAAGCCCCCAACTTTTGATGAAAATGGCACTGTTGCTGCTGCTCACCGGTGGGTGAGAGAGATGGAAGCCATTCTTGATATCAATGAGTGTTGGGAGGATCAGAAGCTAAAGTTCATTGCCCACTCGTTTGTGGACTCGGCCTTATGTTAGTGGGACAATACTGTCCAAGTCAAGGGTAGTCGGAAGATCGGAAGAATAAGGTGGTCTGAGCTGAAGAAGCTGGTAATTGAGAAGTTCTGTCCTCATAGAGAGATGGATAAGGTGGAAAGGGACTTCTGGCAGCTGGAGGTGGGAACAATGACACATCATCAATACAGCACCAAGTTTAATGAGATGGCACGGCTGGTGCAGGATTAGGTGACGCCTCTGTCACAAAAGATTAAAAGGTATATCCAGGGCTTGCTGACAGACATCCATAGGCACATGATAGTCACCCGACCGAGCACGTTTAGGTTGGCAGTCAATTTGGCAGGAAGGTTATACAACGAGCGAAAGGTGGTGTTGGCTAAGGTGAACAAGAAGGGTGGTGGTGACCAAAACTAGAATGGGAAACGGTTTGGATGTGGCGATGCCACTCCAAACAACAAGGTGGCGAAAGTGGGTGACCGGCGTGTGGTCACATCTGGTAAATGCGGGAAGGAGCATTCGGGAGAATGCAAATGGGGATCAAACATTTGCCTTAAATATGGAAGCCTGGTCATATGGCTAGAGTTTGTGGAGTTATATGGTGCTATACCTATGAAGAGAACGGGAATCTAAGCAGGGATTGCAAGAAGCCAATGGCTGAAAGTTCGGGTGCAAAGAAGGCTGGAAGAGAAGGGCAGAGGGCAAGTGCCAGAGCATTCGCAATGACGCAGGAGGAGGCTAGGACGGACCCTAATGTTGTGTCAGGTACATTTCTAGTAAACCAAACTTTAGCCACCGTGCTATTTGATTTGGTGCTAGTAAAAGTTTTATTTCTGCTACTTCCTTTGCTAAATTCATGTTAGTAGTACGAATATAGATACGCCCTTCAATGTAGAAACTGATATGGGTAAGTCTACCAGGATTTCTGAGATGATAGAAGGTTGTGACGTGGAACTAGAAGGTCACAAGTTTCCTGTTAGACCTTTTTTAATGACCTTAGGCCAGTTTGACGTAGTCCTAGGAATGGATTGGTTAGCGGATTACGAGGGGAACATTGTGTGCTGAAAGAAGATGATTAGACTAACAGCGCCTAATAGAAATTTGGTGACGGTATATGGTGATCGAGTTACGACTATTCCGAAGGTGATTTCGATGGCGATGGCTGGAAAGCGCATGAGGCGTGGATGTAGTGCCTACTTGGTTATGTGAAGGATGTGGATACGTCAGCACCACAACTGTCCGATGTACCGGTTGTGTGTGACTTTCCAGATGTGTTTCCGGAAGATTTACCAGGAGTGCCACCTGACCGTGAGATTGAGTTTCAGATTGACTTGACACCGGGTGCCCAGCCTGTAGCTAAAGCACCATATCAGTTGGCTCCGACCGAGATGAAGGAATTCATGGAGCAATTGCAGGAAATTGCTTGATAAAGGGTTCATTAGACCGAGAATCTGGCCTTGGGGTGCTCCGGTCTTATTCGTGAAGAAGAAAGACGGTAATATAAGTATGTGTAAAGACTACCGTGAGCTGAATAAGCTGATAATGAAGAATCGGTACCCTTTACTGAGGATTGATGACCTATTTGATCAGCTTCAGGGTGACAGTTGGTTCTCAAGGATAGACCTTTGATCTGGCTACCATCAGCTGAAGGTTAAGGAACAAGATGTTCCTAAAACAGCTTTTCTACACGTTACGGAAACTACGAGTTTCTCGTTATGTCTTTTGGTTTGACCAATGCACCAGTTGCTTTTATGGACTTAATGAATCGAGCGTGTCGGCCGATGTTAGATAAATCAGTCATTGTGTTTGTTGATACATATATGTACCTAGATCCTGATCTCAATGTAATATGTCTTGAATGTCTTGCACTTATGTAATATTGGGTACTTAATGAAATGATAATGTTTGGTTGTGATTTATAATGTTTAATATTTCATTAATGAGTTGGGTAATGCATATTAACTAGATTATATAGGTTTGTGATTGTTTGAATTGATATACAAAATGTTATAATAATGAATGCATTCAAACTTTGATTAAGTGATGTTCACATGCGTCCAACAGGACCATGCGCCCAAACAGTGGTCATGCGTCCGAATGGCCATGCGACTGAGTGTCCATGCGCCTAAATAGTCCATACGCCTGAACAACTTCATGCGACTAACTCAGTCGCACGACTGAACACTCAGTCGTGCGAATGGATCAACCGCATGGCTCAATCGCACGAATGAACCATGCTAATGGTTCAGTCACCTGAATGAGCAACCCTAACCTATACATACCCCTTAATTCGTGGAAAAACATAAGCATTCAGGAGGATTGTTAAGCATTAAATCCACTTTGACTCCAGACGTACCCTAGCCGTCCAGAAGCCTCTAACTTCGTACTACAAGTTCATAGAACGCTGTAGATCGATTTCTAATGGATACTTAACATTAGATTCAATACATTATTATGTCTACGTGCATTCTCACTGATTGGATTGCCAATCAAATAGGGTTCCGCACTCTTTGGTTTGGTTTAACACGTTAATCAGTTGGTGTTTCATTCAAATACCAGATCCTAACAAGTGGTATCAGAGCTTTGGCTCTTGATTACGTGTTGATTCAATAGTTTTGACACAAAAATTGTGATTCTTCATAAAAAAACACAATCTTTTTGTGTCTAACGGAGTCTTAGACGTTTCCTGACCTAAAAGTTTAGTTTTTCCGGCATATGGCGATTAGGGTTTGGTAAAATTCGAGTTTATACGGCCAAAACACATTTAACCTACGAATTATCAAACTTTAGCAAGTCCAGTCGCACGATTGGCACAATCGCATGACTGAGTTCATTCGCATTCTCCAACCGCACGATTGGACTCATTCGTACTCTCATTCGTACGATTGAGAAACTTATTTGGACTGTTCAACCGCATTAGTTCATTCAACCGACTGACTCATCCGCATTTGTTCAGTCGCACGATTGAACCATCCGTATTTGTTCAATCGCCCGAATAAGCCCAATTGCATACCTTCATTCGCATACATTAGTAGTTTGTTAAAGAGTAAAGTTAAGTGAAATGGAGAACTAGTTTTCAGCATACACAACAAGTAGAGATACTCATATCCAGAATCTACTGTTGTTGGAGAACGAAGTGGGAATACATAATAAACCCCTCAATCTTATAACGTTAGACGACTACCCATAATGGAAGCAACGTTTTGAAATCTACTTAATGGAGTAGATACAAATCTGTGGGAGGCAATAGAGTCGGGGTACAACATGCCCGTAGGATCAGATGGAGTTAAACTTACACTAAGTGGGATTCCGAAGGATAAGATGGAGTCCGGATGCTCAGAAGGTAAAACACAAGGTAAAACATGCCCGTAGGAGCAGATGGAGTCCGGATGCTCAGAAGGTAAAACACAACGCTGAGAAGAAAGTCTACGCTTTGCTCACTCAGTCTATTCCGAAGGACATCTTCCATCAGTACTCGGAGTATACTCAAGCAAAGAAACTATGGGATGCGTTGGAGAAGAGGTATGACGAAAATGCCTTACTCAAGGCCATTAAGGACAAAGCTTTGAAGAAGGAGTTCGACAACTTCTCTTCAATAGGAAAGGAAGGTCTGGATGATGTGATTGACAGATTCTACCACTTGATGAGTGAGATGCACACTCATGGTGTAACTACGTCGATGGAGGATAAGGTGTCCAATTTTGCAGATGGTCTACCGAAGAAATGGGCTCCCTTCGTTTCAAATTTCAGACAGAATGGGATGCTCTCGAAGTTAGACATAAATGACTTCATTCTTAAATTGAGGAAGAGGAGCTTAGGATGAAGTACAGAGCCCAAAAGGCTAACTACAATCAGAATCCTGCACTCTACAATGCAACTCCTCCAGTCAAGACATTTGGAGCACCACTGCAAACTGCCTTCGTCTCAAGCACAACAATTCCAGCACAACCGTCAACTTCAGGGTCTGAAACGTCCGTTCGTCTAGCACCCAGTATATGATACCTGAAGCTAATGCAGCAAAACTGAAAACCGACAACTTCGGGAATGTGACTGTTGAGGTGGCCAAAGACACATGGACCTCTTAGCTGTTGTAGTCCACTCCTATGATGGACTAGTTGCTGGAAAGATAGAAAATTGTCACCTGCAGATTGATGGTCTGCGGATAGTATATATATTTGATAAAGATTTATTGCACAGATTTAGTTTTAATTGGTTGTTACTAATACTAAACCACACACACAAAAGGCAGTGTACCTGTCGTGTGGTAATATAGTGTTGATAAGAACCGATTATCAATCCGTGGACACACCTAGCCTACTTAACAAACTTGATGTTTGACTATTAGATTTGGTTTTTGTTAAAGAAAGTGATATTTTTTATTGGAAAGATTTTTTTAGGGTTTAAAAGTAAACAGTAATAAAAAGAAAGTAAAATAAGAATTGAAGCGTTGGATTTAAAATCAGGAATAAAAGTTATCATCCTAATTAGAATCCTCTTATGTAATTGTGATGAATTGGTGAGGTGATGTGATTATGTTAATGTTTATAAAGATGAGCCGGCGCGATTTCTCGACTATCCTGCTGCCGTAGTGACTTGATCCTGTCAGGCTGGTTTTACTGCTCAGATCAAAGCCCTAGTAATGTAGGTAAATCTTTTGTGTCCTATTTGACATACAATTTCTGAAAACATAATTTAATGTTAAAAAGAGAGTTGATCAGGTTCCTTCCTAACATACCATTAATTTTAGAAAACCGTAACAATTACTGAAGTTTCCGAACTAATAAAAGGGAACCCGCAAATGATCAGAAAGTTAAAGTGATATGATTTCGAATAACCATTTCTAGTTCATTAGCCATGGATTTATTATGAAGACCGGTTTCGCGAATGAAAGTTAACCATAAAGTTATAACTTCCCGTTCAAATGTATGCTACCCATCAATAGTTTTCCCAAGACCACCATAACATTGACATAATACTTATCACACCATTAGTTCATCACAAATTACATAAGTTTCATCCGATTAGGATGATAAATAGAGTTTAGCTCATGATGAGCTTTAACATAACAACAGATAACAAATAAGATAGATAAGTGATCATCGGTGAAATGGAACAATCAAACCGATAATCCACAATGGATGACGTTTAGGTGATCCCCAGCTTCTTCCAAGTGTTGTATGCACCTCCCGAGCCTCCGAATGATCTTGAAGTCTTGATTCCCGAGAGAATTCAGCAGAGTAACTCTCCCACTAAAGCTTGCCAAAAATGGTGAGCTTAGGCTTCTATTTATAGGCTTTCTGGAGTGTTTAAGCACGGCCTCGTGCCTAAAAGACACGGCCCCGTGCTAGTACAATGCTTACGAAAGTTGGTCGGCTCGTACGTGCAGGTTATGTCGGGCACGGCCCCGTGCTAAATGGGGCACGGCCCGTGCTAGTAGTGGGGCACGGCCCCGTGCCTTATGGGGCACGGCTCGTGTCTACTTTTAGGGGACAGTACTTTTTGTCCTATCGGATGTCTAAGCACGGGGGTGTGTTAATTTAGCACGGGGGTGTGTTTCTGGCAAGGCATGGGGGCATGCTTAATGAGGCACGGCCCCATGCTTGGAGTCCAAAGCTCGGATTGCTTCAATTTCTTGTTAAATATGCTCCTTTTGTCCATATTGCCCTTTTAAACACCTGAAAACACAATTTAGCACTTTTAAGTACATTTTCATCGTTCTAAGAAAGATATTAAGTAATAATTGATGTGCTTTTGATAGGATTTTATGTATAATTTGGAGCACATCACAGATCAAGAATATGTACAGGTGGATGAAATGGAGTTGGAACGAATGGACATTATGTGGGCTTTGGCAAGTGCTGTCCGACGAGCTAAAAAGTTTGTCAAAAAGACCGGACAGAACTTGGTTGCTACCAAGGACACAACCTTTGGCTTCGACAAGTCAAAGGTTACTTGTTTCAACTATGGTGAGACGGGACACTTCAAGCAGGAGTGTGTAAAGCCAAAGAAGACTAGGAATGGCAATCCCTTCTCGTCATTTAATCATTAGGACAAAGCCACATCTAGCAGTGCTACTTCATCAAGTAAGGACCCCAAAGCCTTGACTGCTAATGAGGATGAAGGACATGACTACAGCTTTCGGTTCATGTCAACAGGAGAGTCCAACATAGCTAATGTGGAGGACATTGATGAAGATTCTGCTAGTGAGGGTGACATAGCAGTAGAGCTTGCGATGTCAAATTCTGAAGACACTGCACCTATGGTCAACCACCTGCCTGAAGAAGAAAAATCTGCATCAACGTCAGAATCACCAGAACCAGAATAAAAAGATTCTGTACTCATGGTTGATTCATCTTCGACATCTCAGGTAAGTACTACTGACCAGCTGCTTGATAATCATGCTTGTTTAGATTGTAATAAATTCAGAGAAAGTATAGATATAAAATTTGCTAGGTTATTAGATTAGAATGATAGCTTAGTAAAGGACTTGGAACTGTGCACTGAGGCAAATATAGAGTGTTAAAACAAAACGAGCACATTTATAATGAAAAGATAGACCTATTGAATAAACGGCTTAGGGAAACAGAGGTAGTTGCCTTTAACCAAGTAAATGACATTAGGTATTATCTAAACTCCCGAGAGGACACTAAAAAGCATAAAGCAGTTTTAGAAGTAGAAGTCAACTCTTTAAAACAAAAACTACACAGTTGGACAAGCTCATCACATATTGTCCAACACTTAGTGAGAGAGAGAAACAATGGGGAGGGATTGGGATACAAAGTGGTTCCACCACCTGAGACCTTGATGAACACCAAAAGTAAACCGATTAACAATAACCCCATCAACGATCACGTGGTGTCCACTCCTCTTGTTAGTGATCAAGATTCCGTAAGTAAATCAAATGAATCTGACTCTAAGCAAAAGGACGCCACTTCAAAGGCAAAATGAAAGATGCCTTGTGTTAACCTAGAAACTGAGTTTGAAAAAGTGAAATTAAAGTCTGGGTCAAACAAAGTCAAACCAGAACCTAAAAAGACTATAAAACCTAATCAATCACGAGTGTCATGTCAAAGTCTAGGTAAACAAGAGACCCAAGATGTAAAACCAGTTAAAGCAGTTAAGTTTGTAAAACAAAATCATACTTCTAATAAAGAAGTGTCTCAATCCAAACATAATAAGATCAACTGCCTGACTTCTACATCTCCACCAAAATATATAAACCGTAAGGTTGAAAGTAGATCCTGCTATAATTGTGGAGAGTATGGTCACATAGCGTCTCGTTGTCCTTATTATCAGACACCGAGTAGGAAAGTAGAACTTTCAGTCTCTACAACTAGATCATTTAAGAGGAACTCAGTGACGCCTCCTAAAAGGGCTAGTGAACCCGCAGTTCAATCCATCAGCCAGTCATCTGTTTATCACAAACAGGCCCTACACTAAGTTGGTCTATGGAAAGAAAAGTCTGCTGCAGTGTCTGAAAATGAGAACAAATAGCAACATGGGCTTCCCTTAACATCAAACGGTCAATGGGTTGAGTTCATGATGTGTGATGCCTCGAGGAAACCAAAGCCAGTGAAGGCTTAGGTTCCTAACATGAACTAATGTTTTCATTGAATGTGCAGGGTGTTCGCTACAATGCTGAGACTAACAAGTGGATTGTAGATAGCGGAGCATCCAAGCACATGACAGGGAGCAGAGCTCTCTTATCAAACGTCAGACAAATCAATTGAGGGCATGTTTCATTTGCTGGAAACAAAGGTGGGTATATCACAGCCCAAGGAGAAGTAGGAAATGAGAAAGTTAAGTTTGATAAGGTAAACTACATCCAACAATTGCAAAATAACTTACTTTCAGTTTCTCAAATATGTGATAAAGGATTCAAGGTAGTATTTGACAACAACAACTGCTACGTTCTAAAGAAGGACTACGTGATCCCGGAGGACCAAATCCTAATGTTAGCTTCAAGATATAATGATCTTTATGTTTTGGATCTCTCAAAGGCCTCCACAACGGATCATGAAGTTCAATGCTTCTTGTCCAAAGCTACTGAGAAGCACTCTATCTCCTGGCATAGGAGAATGCGACAGATAAATTCAAGGAAGATGAATCACTTGGTCCAGAATGATCTAGTGAGGGGAGTAAATGTCAAAAACTTCCAACTCCTGGATTTCTGTGTTGTGTGCAAAAGGGGCAAACAGATGAAGAAGTCTCATAAGGAAAAGAAAGTTCACTCAATAGAACTTCCTCTTGAGCTCGTTCACATGGATCTGTTTGGTCCAGTCAGTACAAGAAGCATCGCAGGTGACTTGTATTGCTATGTAGTTACTGATGACTACTCAAGATTCTCTTGGGTAATGTTTCTGAAATCCAAATCAGAAACATTTGAATCCTTCAAGGAATTAGTAACTACACTGGAATCCTATAGAAGCTAAAAGTACGACAGGTGCGCTCAGACAATGGAACCGAGTTCAAGAATCGGTGGATGAAGGCCTATTGCAAGGAAAAGGGAATTGTGCATCAATTCACCTCTGCTTACAATCCACAGATGAACGGGGTTGCTGAACGGAAGAATCGCAGCTTCTTAGAGATGGCACGTACTATGCTGGCTGACTCGAAACTGCCTATTCAATTCTGGAATGAAGCAGTGGCAAATGCATGTTACACGCTTAATCGAGTTCTGGTTGTGAAACACCATGGAAAAACGTGCTACGAGTTCCTACAACGATGTAAACCTAACTTAGAGTATCTCGAGCCATTTGGCGCTCCATGCACCTACTGAAGCAGACTCAGGAGGGAAAATTTAGTGAGAAGGTTGATGAAGGGATGTTTCTAGGATACAACATACCGAATAAGAGGGTTTACAACAACTCAACGGGTCATGTAGAGGTGTGGTGTAACATTGATGTTCAGAGATGCATCACACTGCCTGCTGGAAAAAGACCTGCTTACTTCTTCAACTATGATAGACTCTTCAAATCCTTCAACATTCCTCTTTCTTCTTCAGAAGATGAGTTGGCAAACAAGATGTTGTATGATGTCTTGAACACACCGTCTCAAGACTCAACACCATCTAATTCACAAAGTCAATCATCTACCAACTCAGGGGGAGCCCTTGATATGAGTGACTCTTCCTCTGATGAAGAAAATGTGGAAAATGCTCAGAACACCCAGCATGTACAGGTTCTGCTTACCACAAGTCCATAAGCATCTCATAGTGATGCATCTGAGATTTCGAAACCTCAGACTCCTATTGCCTCAGATTCAGAACCATATGTTCACAATATTGATTCTGAGGTAGTAGTTCCAACAACTCCCGGCTCACGTCTAAACGTCTAGCATCCTTTGGATAATGTTATAGGAGATGTGAGATCAGGGGTTCAGACTAGAAATCAGTTGTACTCAGCTGATTATGCCTCTGTGATGGAAAAGGGATACCTTCATGACGTTGCCTACCGCTGATTTGTGTCTCAGTTTGAGCCAAAGTATGTTAGTGAAGCATTGAGTGATGAGGCTTGTGTGAGTGCCATGCAGGAAGAACTCCTTCAGTTTAAGAAATTAGGTGTATGGACTCTAGTAGATAGACCTAAAGGTGCTAAAGTCATCGGTACCAAATGGGTCTTGAAATGCAAGAAAGATGATCAGGGAGTGATCATCAGAAACGAAGCTCGGCTTGTTGTTCAGGGTTTTTGACAAGTTGAGGGTATCAACTACAATGAAGTGTTTGCACCAGTGGCATGGATGGAAGCAATCCGTATCTTCCTTGCCTATGCATGTTATATGAAAATCAAGGTTTATCAACTAGATGTGAAGAGTGCGTTCCTTCATGGTGAGATTTGAGAGATAGTGTATGTTAGTCAAACCGATGGATTTGAGGATCCATATCATCGGGACAGAGTTTACAAACTCAACAAGGCACTATATGGGCTTCATCAAGCTCCGAGGGTCTGGTATGAGAAACTCTCGACTCATCTTGTGAAACAAGGTTTCCGCAGGGGAGTCATTGACTGTACATTGTTTATCAAAGAAAAGGAGGGAGATTTACTGTTGGTACAAATCTATGTTGATGACATAATCTTCGGTTCCAAGAACGAAGAATTATGCAAAGAGTTGCAAGTAGTAATGAAGGCGAAGTTCAAGATGAGTGCAATGGGGGAGATGAAGTTCTTTCTCGGGTTACAGGTGGATTAGACACCAAATGGGATTTTCCTACATCAGACCAAGTATGTAGGGGATATTCTCAGTCGGTTTGACATGGAGAATGCTTCTACAGCTGGCACTCCACTTGCTACAAACCACGATGTAGCACCCGATGAGAATGGTGATCTGGTAGATGCCACTATGTATCGAGGGATGATCGAATCTCTCATGTATCTCACTACCTCACGACCTGATATCATGTATGCTACATGTTTATGCTAACGATTTCAGGAAAAGCCTAAGGTGAACCATCTCATTGGGGTCAAAAGGATTTTCTGTTATCTGAAGGGCACACCCACACTTGGGTTGTGGTATCCTCATGATGATGACTTTAAGCTTACATCGTATAGCGACTCGGATTACGGCGGCTGCAAGATGAACTACAAGTCTACATCAGCAGGGTGTCAATTCTTTGGAAGAAGATTAGTAACCTGGCAGTGTAAGAAACAGACCTCAGTTGCATTGTCAACCTGTGAAGCCGAATGCGTTGCTACTGCAAGCTGCTGTTCTCAAATCATATGGATTCAACAGAAAATGCGGGATTACGGTTTGCATTTCTCTTCTACTCCTATCTTTGTTGATAACTCTGCTGCTATCGCAGTCACTAAGAACCCGGTACAACATCCAAAGACCAAACACATTGGTATTAAATATCACTTTATACGTGATTGCTTTGAAAAGAATTTAATCGTTGTGGTAAATATAAATTCGGATTTTCAACACGTTGACCTCTATACATATGCATTTGACAAACCACGTTTTTTATATTTGTTAGAGGTCAACGGAGTTAAAAAGAAAACTGAGGTCATTCCTGAAGATGACCAGGTATAGTCTGATGCGTCGTGTCTAGTTTCTTTTATTTTTTCAATTTTTAATTTTATTTATTTTATTCTCTTGTCTTTGTTTAATTTTAATTAGTTTAATTACAATTGGTTTATTTCCTTGCCTATTAAAATCCTAAAACGCTAATCCGTGGTGGTTTTATAATTTTAGGGGGAGAATAGGTTTAGGCAATATAAAAAAAATGAAGAAAAGGAGAGGGAAGCTAATAATAATAAGATCGTATGTGTGATACTGATTTAATTTTTGGAATATGATAGTACATAGGTACAAACCATTTGGGACTTTAAAAAATCAAATTGAAAAAGATGCAAAGCTCAAGTATAAGTCTGTGTAGTCTGAGCAATATAAAAGAAATATGATAGATAAGCTAGCTACCACTAAGGTAATACAAAGAAAGTAGACCTAAAGGTTGGTAGACCACAGATGATATGTCGATAGATTCAACACAATAGATGACTAGACCTTTTTAGTGATCTCAAGATTAAACTAAAATGTTTGACTAGCTGTGGGTAACACCTTATCCCTGGTTAACACAATCAACAAGATTCCAATAAGGGGTGACGAGCAAAATAAACGCCACAAATGTTAGCGTAAGACCAAAGCATGAGCAAAAGCACATAAAACAATGCAAATGCAATCAAGCTGATAACTTATGTTGTTGGTGAGATCTATGCAAAAAGAATGAAAATGCTCAAACAAGAATATGGGTTATGTGCCTCTTTGCTGTGCGGTGGCACTGACCTGAGGATAAGCATAATCTATATATTCTAGAACACATTGTTGTTTGCTGCCTCTTTGCTGTGCGGTGGCACTGACCTGAGGATTGGCTTTTCTTTGAAAGTTCTAAGAATAGTCTCTTCTTGAACACTACCCTGAGACCGCTCAAAAATCTCCTGAGGAATGTTGATTACCATATAAGTGTGGGATCCACAAATGCTTGTTGAAATAAACAAACCTTAAACTGTCACCAAACTATGTTGAAAGTCTGTGTATTGATTTAAGAGGACAAGTATACTGACAATCATTGTGGCTACAATTCTTGAAAGTTCAAATCAGTGTGGGGACCTGAGAGTACTAGCGTGATTTCCTTGATTTGCTAACTGACTTTAGATGAAAAACAAGAATAGTGCATCAAAGTTTTAACTATCTTGTCCTGAATGATTTGAATATCCTGTATGATTCCAACTTGAATTAGTCCATGTATGGTTTAAATGATTGAGGCTGCTCTCTCAGAAAAATTATTCCGTAGAATTACATCTTAGGAGTTAACCCTCACAAAACACAAAAACATGTTTTAGTTTTAAGTCTCAGTATTATTTCTTTTAGTTATGTACAAAGTTAGTCTATTTTAATTCGTTTAGTATCAGACTATGTCATGGAAGTTGATAAGGGACCTTATCATCTAAAAGGTCACGTCTGAGGTGACCACACGTGCTTTCAAATAAAAATGGGTCACGTCTGATGTGACAAATGTTTTAAAAGGATCACGTCTGAGGTAATGAAAGGTTTTTCAAGATAAAATGATCATGTCTAAGAAGATCAAATGCACATAACGTTCATTCAAAAGTGAAAATGGTGTAAAATGTAATATGGTCATAAAGTCAAATTCATGAGTCTGACCCATTCACACGAATGGACTATGAGTGGGACCAATCATACGAATGGACCATACTCATGCATTAAACAGCCGAATGGACATAAGTATGAACCATTAAACAATGGCTTATCAGAATGACCCATTCAACCGAATGGGAGTGTGCGAATGAGTCAGTCGACCGACTGAGCTCCGGTCGGCCGACTGAAAGTGAACGACTGAGCCAATCTCCCGACTGAGTTCCATTCGCCTGAATGAACTGAGCGAATGAGTCCAGTCAGCCTATTGAACTAGACTCGGTATAAATAGGGCCACAGTCGATCGCATTCAGCTCATCACCCCCAATCGCCCTTATATGCACATCCTACCGTTATGCCATCCAAATTTCATTAGACCACGATTATACATTCTATTGATATTTTGACTTGTGTGTGCATTTATACAGGTATAATGTGATGAAACCTCATAGAAATCAGAAGCTATGGTGCCCTAATTGTGATTCTCGATTGAAACAAGAACTGAACAACTAAATGGATTAATGACCTACTAAAACCATGTAAAATGTTAAAACTAAAGCTATTAGGTCATTAGTTAAGTGATTGCGAGTCTAAAGAACCTATACACAACGTTTAATTTCATGAGTGGTTAAGATTCGAACCTCAGTTGACCGAACAGTGGGTCATGCAACTGGTCGTCTGGTTGAACTCAAATCGCACGATTGAGCTGGCCGAATAGCTCAATCAGCCGAATGTATCTTACGAATGAGCTTAGTCGGCCACCTGAACCAATCACAGGATCAGCCGACCGGTTAAACTCGTCGCCTGTTCATTCACCCAAATGAGTCCAGTCGCACGATAGGACAACCGACTGAACATAGTCACATGATTCATTCGCATGAAAGAATCAGAATGAATTATATCAAGTTACTTAGAACTGATTTGTGGTATGTGAGTATCTAACATTTATGAATCTTGTGTTACAGATCTATGGCTGATAGATGATGTATCAACCCCAAGCACAAAATCTGTGCTCATTTAGACCACACAACTCGGAATGGTGCCGAGTTTGTAGAGATCATCGCTTTTCTCAAGCGATCAAGGATCCACAAGGCTATCTCTACTCCATGCACTCCCTACAGGCCTATACACCAGGCCTTCTGGGAGAATGCATCAGTGGATAGATCACGAGAGCCATACAGCATTCGGAGCTCCATCTTTGGTATGGACATAAAGATTACAACTGAAGACATTTAGCATGTACTTGGGTGTGAGATGATGTTGGATACCCCACCAAGCTTCACCCACTAATGGTGAGAGGTTGTTTTCTAAGGATTATGTACGCTGGGGACATCAACTCAGGTGTGCTCAACAAGAGCAACCTGTGCCCCAGTATAAGTACTTGGCACACGTTATTCTGAAGTGCGTAGCTTCCAGAACGGTGGGTTTGACGACCTCTCAGACCAGATACAAAATGCCTACGTGGCACTGGTGTTGAACTACCCCTTCAGCTTCTCTAGCATGATCTTCTCTTACCTCATAGAGAATATGGAGGCAAAGGGAAAAGAGGGTTCCTGTATGTACCCTAGGTTTTGCAGCTGATTTTGATGAGAAGCTATCCTTGCTGCCAAAGGAGAGCCACGATGTTGTGGCTTTGGAGATCATGGATGATACGACTCTAGGTCGTATGAGAGTTTACCGGGGTAAGTAGGTCAAGCCCCAGGTAAAGAGACTTATAGGCCATCTGGCCAAGAAGAACTACGTGGCACCAAGTAGGCGTAAGTGGCATCACGTAGACATCGACTCAAATAATGAGCAGCTACAGCTCCCGGAGCACGACTCCGATGATGATGACAGCGGGGATGCTAGAGATGAAGGGCCCACTCAACCAAGGGGCCCCATTACTGATATTGAATCTCCAGCATCTGCCCCTACTAGAGATGTAGCAAAGACTGATGGATTCCACCAAGAATTCATACCTGGTGAGGAGGAGGAGTCAGATGAGGAGCCTCTAACCAGGACTGTGTGCAGTAAAGTCGTTACCACAGAACGGGGGCTCCGGGCAGTTGGTGAACGCCCCGGCGGGTCGGGAGAGGCTGATACTGATCCCACGTATGCTCCCGATCAGCCGAGCCGTGCTCTAGGGGGAGCATCCTCCTCGACAGGATCGAGAAAGAAGAGGATGGCTCAGCCCCATGGCATGAAGAAGAAAAATAGACGACTCACCTTCATGACTACCACCACCACCACTACTTCTGCCACCACTACTCCGCCCACTACCACCATCACCTCTACCACTCCTCCCATATTCACCACTGCCACCATTCCACCTATCTCCACTATTGTCACCACACACACCACCACTACCTCAGCCACTCCACCACTTCCCCACATCACATCCACCACCACTTTAGCTTACCCATCACCACCCACACACATACCACCTCCCATATTCACCACTGCCACCACCACCACCTCTAGCCACCAAGCAGGACCATCATATCACCCATCCTTTCCATCAGGATCATCTCTACCACCCAGGATCACTCTTCTAGGTTTTGAGCTTAACCAGTTAGCAAAATTAATATTGCTATACACTGACCTCGTAAGATGTCAGGCTGGTTTGAAGCAGCTCTAAAGAGGGAGTACCACACCAGATGGGTCAACTTCAAACCTCTACAACCAATGAGGTACATCGGATGATCTGAGGTTGATGCCATAACTGGCAAACCAAAAGTAGTGTTGAAATGGAATCCACCACGTACAATGTCAAAGATCCCACTACGTGAGATGCCACAGGACTTTGCTCCACACTTCAAATAGTGGTACTACGATTGGAGAACTGGAGAGGTCGTGATAGTCTTGAACAGAAATGGTTCAATGGAATCCATAAAGGTGTTTGATCCAATGTGGCTCACCAACTTGTCAACAAATGATGTTTATACATTATACAAATGGCCACTATTCTATTACTCATGAGATATAGTACAAGCTTTACGATTTCAGAATGTAATACGACTATGTTTTGCTTTTGATATAAATACATGAGTCACCAAAGAAGCCAAGTACAAAAAGTTTGAGGAAATTATGAAAGATGTAAGACAATAGATAGATCTAGGTCCAAAGGGGAGTTTGTTGATACATATATGTACCTAGATCCTGATCTCAATGTAATATGTCTTGAATGTCTTGCACTTATGTAATATTGGGTACTTAATGAAATGATAATGTTTGGTTGTGATTTATAATGTTTAATATTTCATTAATGAGCTGGGTAACGCATATTAACTAGATTATATAGGGTTATGATTGTTTGAATTGATATACATAATGTTATAATAATGAATACATTCAAACTTTGATTAAGTGAAGTTCACATGCGTCCGACTGGACCATGCGCCCAAACAGTGGTCATGCGTCCGAATGGCCATATGACTAAGTGTCCATGCGCCTAAATAATCCATACGCCTGAACAACTTCATGCGACTGACTCAGTTGCATGACTGAACACTCAATCGTGTGAATGGATCAACCGCATGGCTCAATCGCACGAATGAACCATGCTAATGGTTTAGTCGCCCGAATGAGCAACCCTAACCTATAAATACCATTTAATTCGTGGAAAATGTAAGCATTCAGGAGGATTCTGATGCATTAAATCCACTTTGACTCCAGACATACCATAGCCGTCCAAAAGCCTCTAAGTTCGTACTCTAAGTTCATAGAACGTTGTAGATCGATTTCTAATCGATACTTAACGTTAGATTCAATACATTATTGTGTCTACGTGCGTTCTCACTGATGGATCGCCAATCAAATAAGATTTCGCACTATTTGGTTTGGTTTAACACGTTAATCAGTTGGTGTTTCATTCAAATACCAGATCCTAACAGTGTTTATTGATGATATCCTAATTTACTCGAAGAGCAAGAATAAGCATGTCTGTCACATTTGAGAGGTGTTGGAGATGTTGAAAAGGGAGAAGTTGTATGCCAAGTTCTCCAAGTGCGCATTCTGGCTACACGAGGTTTAGTTTTTGGGTCACATGGTGAATCCTGAAGGGATTATGGTAGACCCAGCAAGGTGGAGGCGGTGATGCAATGGAAGTTTACAATGAAGCCATCCGAGATTCGTAGTTTCTTTGGTTTGGCGGGCTTTTATAGGAGATTTATCCAAGACTTCTTTAAGATAGATTCCCCGTTGACTAAGTTGACCCGCAAGCATGTGAATTTTTTTTGGGGTCAAGCTCAAGAGAAGGTGTTCGAGGAGTTAAAGGCGAGGTTGACTCAAGCTCTTGTTTTATCATTACCCGATGCAAGCGGAGATTTGGTGGTTTATTCAGATGCTTCATACTCAGAGTTGGAATTTGTGTTGATGCAGAGAGGAAAGGTTATAGCCTATGCATCCCGACAATTGAAAGTTCATGAGGTTAATTATCCTACTCATGACTTGGAGCTAGCAGCCGTGGTTTTTGCGTTAAAGATTTGGAGGCATTACCTATATGGGACGAAGTGCACCATATTCACTGACCACAAGAGCTTGAAGTACTTCTTCTAGCAGAAGGACTTGAACATGAGGCAGAGGAGATGGTTGGAGCTCATAAAAGATTATGATTGCGAGATCCATTACTATCCGGGCAAAGCCAACGTGGTGGCGGATGCCCTTAGCCGAAAGGAAAGACCCAAACCGATTCGGGTGAAGGCATATCAGTTGGTTATGACCTTTGATGTCTTGACTTAGGTCAAAGAGTTTCAAAATGAGGCATTGAAGGAAGATCATCTAAACTCTGAAAGAATGAGAGGTCTGGTCACGGAGTTGGGTGAAAACACACTCGGTGTTAGGACCCGATTCGAATGGATGTGGATTCGACGTTTTGGGGATCTACGTGTGAAGATTATAGATGAAGCTCATAAAACTCGATACTCTATTCATCCTGGTGCTACAAAGATGTATCAAGATAAGAAGAAAGATTATTGGTGGCCGGGTATGAAACGCGATATGGCGGAGTATGTGAGTAAACGCCTTACTTGTTTACAAGTGAAGGCCAAGCATCAAAAGTCATATGGGAAGATCCAACCTTTAGATATACCGGAGTAGAAGTGGGAGCATATCACCATGGACTTTTTAACGAAGCTACTACGTACCGCGTGAGGGTATGATGCCATATGGGTGATAGTTAATCATTTGACGAAGAGTGCTAACTTCCTAACTATTCGCGAGACATATTCCTCCAAGAGGTTAGTGGATCTTTTCATTAAAGAGATCGTAACTCATCATAGTGTGCCGGTGTATAGTCTGCTCGTGACACCTGGTTTACATCTAAATTTTAGAAGAAATTCAACGATGCTATGGGGACGAGGTTACATATTAGCATGGCTTATGATCCTCAAACCGATGGTCAGTCGGAAAGGACCATTCAGACGCTAGAAGATATGTTACGGGCATGCGTCATTGATTTTGGAGGAAGTTAGGATGACCATTTACCGTTAACCGAGTTCTCATATAACAATAGCTACCATGTCAGCATTGGCATGCCTCCTTATGAGATGTTATACGGTAGGAGATTTAGAACTTCCGTGCGTTGGGGTGATATTGACCATAAAGAGTTAGGGAGCATGGAGGTGGTCGAGGCTACAACAGAGAAGCTGGAAAGGATTAAAGCATTTATGAAGGAAGCTAAAGATAGGCAAAAGTCATATGTTGATAAACGATGTAGACCGATTGAGTTCCAGGTGGGTGATAGAGTTATGTTGAAAGTCTCACCTTGGAAAGGTATCATTCGGCTAAGAAAGCGGGGCAAGTTGAGCCCAAGGTACATAGGGCCTTTCCGAATCATTGCTCGAGTAGGGGAGGTGGCCTATAAACTAGAGTTACCAGGTTAGTTAAGTGGAATTCACTCGACATTCCATGTATTTCATTTAAGAAAGTGTTTAGCAGATGAGGATATGATTGTACCACTAGAAGATATCAAGGAAGATGAACGGCTTATTATGTGGAGCAACCAGTGGCGATCACTGATCGAAAAATGAAGAGGTTAAGGAATAAGGTGGTTCTTCTTATGCGCGTACAGTGGAAGCACAGGAAGGGATCCGAGTCTACGTGGGAGATGGAGGAAGAGATGAGACAGCATTACCCACGATTGTTTGAGGAATAACATATTTCGGGGACGAAACCTATATAAGGGGGTGGACTTGTAATGCCCGGTTATTTTATAAAGTCAAAGAAGAAAGAATAAAATGAAGGAAAAAGAAAGAAAAGATATATTACTCGAGTTAAGGGGTAAAAAGTGTAAAAAGGACAAAAGTCTTCAAAAGTTTGTGATAAAGGTATCATTCGGATTTTTCTTTCGGGAGATAAAGGAGAGATGAAAACTATCGGGTTTTTGAAGAACATGTGCAGGGAGTCGAATTCAAGGTAAGAATTCATGGTTTTAAGATGTTCTTAACTGGCCTTAGCCTCGGTTATATGTTTATGTGTTTTTATTTGTGTTATGGTGTTTTTGGTGGGTTTCTAGGCGGTTGAACTCAATTGCAAACGGGGTTTTGAAGAAGTCATAATCAAAGGCTGTTAAGGTGAGTACTAGACCCCCCCCCTTTTTACTTGTTTTAAAATGCTTTGGGGCTGGAAATGCATGTATGAGCGTTTTATAAAAGTTGGGTTTTATACCCGTATGTGTGTATATGCGTGTGTTTATGGGTGGGTTCTATTTTGGGCTATGTATGTGTTTGATGATGTTATGATTATGTTTCTAAGGCTTAGAATGTAATATTTAAGCTTAAAACATGTTATATCATGTTTGCGGACTGATTTATGATGTTTAGGAGGATTTAGCTTGCCCATGCTCCTAAACAGTGGCTCATGCACCCAACTGAAAATAAATGCCTAAGTGTGCCATGCGCCCAAAAACTCATGCGCCCAAATAGTACTCATGCGCCTAGAAATAGGCTGAAATTTTCTAAGTGTTCATGCGCCCAGGATTCCCATGCGCCTAGGCACTCATGTGCCTGCATAATGCCCATGCGCCTAGAATTTTCCCAGAAACGACTAAGTGTTGCCCATGCGCCCCAATAGTGCTAATGCGCCTGAAAGTTCCTCATGCGCCTGCATAGTGCCCATGTGCCGAAAGACTTAGAAATATTTTCGGTTTTTGGGGAAAATGACAAATGTAGGCTTTGACTTGGGAGGTTCCCATGGGTTATGTAAGTTGACATTTTGAAGTCATGGATGATGTGATGGGCGATGTATGATGTGATGTATGATTGATGCCTATGCTTGATGATGTGCGATTAATGATGTATGACGATTATGTATGTTGTATGTTATGTTCCTCATTACGTATGATGACATGACTTTATGTGGTGTGATTATTATGATGAACGTAAAGTATTATCTTAACGAAGTGAAAGATCTAAGATGATGAAAGTGGAAAATAATGAACGAATGAAAAGTCATGCAAGCAAATGAAAGGAGGTTCACAACTCGTTGAGAGTTGTTAGCTCAACTGTGTGTTTACAACGTACTATCTTGGCTAACCCTTAAGGGTTCACACATAGGGGGAGTTAGTCTATGTGACTACTCCATACGTGCGATACGTGTGATATGTGCGATATGGGGTCCTTGTTGCTTAACCATAGATGATATAGCTTTGTGCTCAAGAGGGGGGGGGGGGGGTTAAGTACAGGACCTAGATAGAAGTGAAAGATAATAAATGTATGAAAAGTGCGATAAGTATGAAATGTGCAAAACGTGCGAAGTGTACGAAACAAACGATGACAAAGATAATAATTATTACCTTGATGTATGTATGATGTGTGATCACGCATGATAGTAAAGAAAATGTTTTAACAAATGGAAGGTAATATAATGTTTTTGTAAAACTAGAACTCACTCAGCAACGTTGATTTTTATGTGTTTCCAGTTGGCAGGTAATGGTTGTTGAGGATGGCACGGGGCGGCTACTTGGCTCATTTTGGATGAAATTCTTTTGTATAACGTTTTTGCCTTATGATGCGAATAAACGATATGTTCTAATGAATGTTGTATTATTTTGCAAAAGTGTTTAATATAATAAAATGAAATGTTTGTTTTAATAATTCTGCAGAAATGCTTCATTTAAGATAATGAAAATATACATTTTATGTGTGATGATTGACCTGATGTAAGCATCCCGAGAATGAGGTCTTACATCAATAGTACACTCAAATGTGGTAGGAAGATGCAACTACCGTCTTGACTTTCAGAAGAACATGTTTTAGTTTCCCTTCATCATCTTGTGCATTTGAACCACCTATAGGAATTTAATTGAAAACCTCAGTTTGTAAAATAAAAAACTTAAGGTGATTTACTTTAGAATCATTGTGAAGTTTTATGAATTGAGCTAGTTTTAAAAGAAAAAATATTTAAAAAAAATTCACATCTCTAGGAAAAAAAACATTGTTTTATTATTGAGACTTCAAAGCTTATAACTTTTTTTTACGTTCTGTTAACCAAACATGGTTATGTGTTGGTGTGCACCCGACTTAATGATCCACCCATGACCCTCAACAATATTAGATGTACTACAACACAAAATCCAATTCATATCAAACACACCTTCCATATTAGATTGCATAGGCTCTTCTATTGCTTTATCTCACACTAATGCTAATAATTTTGCTATTTAATAACTTGAGAAAGGAAATTTAGAGTTTGTAACCACATTGTTAGACCTATTCAGATTTTGCCTTTGAAAGTTGTGTCCATGATTTGAACTGATTTTAGAAAACGTTGTTCCGTTTGTTTTTTCTTAAATCCATATGGATAACCAATTAATTAATAACAACGATCAATGGTATGTCTAATCATGCTACAATGAGTAAATTTTAAATTTGGATTTGGATTCCTTCCAACTTTCTTTTTATTTTGAAGGCAACATTGGGTGTTTTACTCATAGAAGAACCACTTCTGTGTGATTCTGCTATTGAGATTATTGCAAAAGCAGTTTTGACTAAAGGCAAAGGTTCCCTTATTAGCAAATTGGACCTTACAGAGTGATAACTATGATTTAAACCCATTAATAATTGAACTAAATTAATCAACTCTGAAAACTTAGTGTCACCTTTAGAAGCAACACAAGTACATTTAGGCAACTTAACTAATGCATCAAACTAACGCTACATAGAATTCAATGTATGATAATATTATGACACAGACATACCACCTTGAGACATAAAATTGATTTTGTGATGAAGGTTAAAAATGACTCAACCATCAATTTTAGTATAAGTCTCCTAAATTCTGTCCACACATTAACAGGACTTTTATTAAAGATTTGACGTTGGTATAATTCATCGGATATAGAGTTTAGAATCCATGCAACAATAATTAAATTACACCTATCTCATTGAGTTGTCAATGTGTTATTATTAATTGGTCTAACACATATTTTATCAATAAACCCTAATTTATTTTTAATTTCTAAAGCAATGGTCATTGCATTTGACCATATAGCATAATTCTCAGTGCTAGTCAACTTAATACTTATGATAGACACATTAGCACACTCAGTAGGATGCAAATAAAAAGGATTTTCAAAGTCAAGATTACTAATAGGTGTATCCTTATTAACCACGATTCCATCTGATTCAGTCATTTTAACAAGTGATTATTTAAAGAACAATATCAAACAAATAAAACTAACACAAAACAGATAAACAATCAGAAAGTAAAAAAAGAAGCAGCATGTATAATGCACGAATAAGACCAGAGGTGTGACTCTCCTTGGTAATCAATACTAATCTGTCTAGCCCAGTCCAAATATGCCTAAAATGGTATATTCATGAGAACTTAAATCAAAAGAGATAGAGAAGAAATGCCTTACAAAAAAGTCCATTAGCCAAAAGCAATTAGGACTTACTATGCAAAATTTTTTTCAATTAGAGCATAAGAATAAGACACCTAACCGTCTTCTTAGTGTTAGACTTAAACAGACCATGTCATGAAACGCTTCTGTCAAACAACTGATCGAGCAGCCCAGTATGGTGATTTGTTCCGCGAGAATTATGAGTAACAACAGGTGAGCTTTGCAATTGATGAACCTAACCCCAAATACAAGAAACGGAAATCATGAAAGGATTAAAAAACTGAGCCTAGGGCTTTGATACCATGCTAAAATACATGATATCAATCAAGATTAAAAACAAAGAAAGTAGCCAAAACACTAGAAAATTCTCGTATGAGAAAGATGATTATAACAAATTGATATAGAATAAGACAATGATCAATAAAGAGGGAAAGACAGCCTGGAGATTGCAAGAGATATGGGAGATCATTTCATTTTGAAGATGATCTTCACTAAAGAAGAAAAGATGTGATGATTGATAGACGATAGAAAGAACAACTCAACATAACCCTTTTTTTTTGGATATTCTACCTTTGAAGAAATTAAAGATTTCCAATAATTATTGAAGGTGAAGACTTAAAGAATAAAAACAACAAAAGTATTAGGATAGGATCTATTTTGTAAATATTGTAAATGCTAGACTAGTATAAATAACAACATATATCATCGTTTGTAAGAAAAGAGAGGGTTCACCATCAAGTGCGGGAATCATATTCCATCAACATCATCATATCATAATCCTTCATGGATGATGAATTCATCATCAAATCAATAAACAACAAACATTAAGCACTTTTATGTTTATCATTATTGTATTTTAGCATGTAATTATCAAATTTTGTTCTTATCATTTTGAATCCTAAGATTCAAGCTCAATGATCTCGTTTGATTCATGAACACACAATTGGTATCAGGATTTTGATTGGATTTCATAGTTAGATTGCTAAAATTAGTGGTGATTTGAAGTAAACTTGGAGAAAAAGTTTTTGGTGTTCTTTACTAGATCTATGAATTTGATGGTGGATTTGATGAAATCAACATGCACTTGATGTTATATACTCATTTCTACAATAGATTCATTATTTGGAAGGCAATTCAATCAAGTTTGAAGGCAATTTGATTAGAATTTGGGTTTCTAGTAGCATATGAACACTTACACACACTAGTGTGCGTGTTTTTGGTGTTTTCAGCAAATTCTCAGATCTGAAGTATGGAATTGGATAAATAGTCAGTTTTGATTTGGATTTGAGGTGTTACTACATCAATTCAACAATCAAACAAATAATACAAGGTGAATTCGAAGCTAATCATTGCATTAGTTTTTGGTTTTTTGGTGGTCATGAGGTGATCAACATGCTTCTGATTCATGTCTAATTTGGAATCAAAGTTAGTATAAATTGATGTACAAACAAGTTATAAATCAATTTTATACAAGTTTTCAACAATATACAACAATTGGTTCAAGTTCTACATGGTTCTAAGATCATCAAAATTCAGCAGCAAATTCACATGTCTATCTACGGATATCATGTGCTTTGAGTCTGCTGATGTGGTTAGCATAAGATCTACGGATAGCTTGTTGTCTTCTACATGTTCATTAGCACAACATCATCAAACCAACACCTCTATGCAGCCCTATCTCACACCAAAAACTATCCATACAGCCTCAAACATCAGCAAAACACTAGCAACAAGGCTGCGTTTCAGCTGCGACTCAGCAGCTAAACAACAGCATTTCAGCAGCAATCTACTAAAGCAAAGTGCAACCCCAAACAGCTCTCGAACAGTCTCTAATCATTCTTCGCAAACAGTAGCGCACAACCAGTACAAGCACTCATCAAAAACAATCCTCGAACAAGCCAGACCTCACCAAACAAAGTGCAGCCCTGCACCAGCCTTTGAGCAGCCTAAAACCACATAAAAAACAACCTTTGCAGCCTCAAAATTCAATCTCAAACAACCTCTAAATCCTTGTCTAAATCGATCTAAGGCAGACACAAGTCTTAACAAAACAACAACAAAAAGAACAAAGTACTTTTTGTTCTTCCGTAGATGATGTACGGTAGTGAAGAAAAAAAGAATCGAGTGTCTAATTCTAGATGATCTACGGATACAACAAGGAAAACATGAGCATACATGGAAGATACACTAATAACAAAAGAAAAACATGTGCTCAAAGTTTATGATTTGTTAATCTGATTTTAAACTTGTGGTTATATCGGGCTTTGGACTTGTTTTTTTTATGGTTTGGTCTAATAACAAAAGAAAAACATGGGCTCAAAGTTTATGAATTCGGGCTGTCAACAATAAGATCGAAAATGGTGCTCGGGTTAAGGGTGTTACATCGGGTTTTAGCTAAGAGCTAGCTTCTGCAAGATACATTAAACTCTCGGATTTGAACAGCTATTCAACAAAAAAAAAAGATATCGGAAATCTACAATTTAGGAAGGGTATTGTTTGGTATTCTACCTTTGATGAAATTGAAGATTTCCAATAATTATTAAAGGTGAAGACTAGAAGAACAAAAACTACAAAAGTATTAATCTGGTGTTTATTTGATAAATATTGTAAATGTTAGACTAGTATAAATAGCAAAATATATCATCATTTGTAAGAAAAAAAGAATGGTTCACCACTAAGTGTGGGTTCATATTCCATAAACATCATCATACCATCATTCTTCATGGATGATGAATTCATCATCAAATCAATAAACAATAAGTATTAAATACTTTTGTGTTTATCATTATTATATTTTAACGTGTAATCATCAAATTTTGTTCATATCAATTTGAATCTTAATATTCAAGCTCATTGATCCCGTTCGAATTGGAAACACACACCTTCTTCTCCAGGATTGCCCACTTGTACATCCAAGTCCTCTAATCTTGAATATATCCATAATGAGACCCTCACAAGACATATAAAAACCAACATTGAAAGAAAAACATCTTTGCTACATTGAATTATAAAGATATATAACTTATATTTAAACATCCCCCATAATTTAATTAACAAACGCATCTAACACCCATGTTTTTTAGATAAAAACTTATGTTGTTCACTACCAAGCCTTTTTGTAAGAATATCTACGACTTGAAGAGTTCTATCAATCTTTTCAACTTTATTAAATTTTGAATAAATTTTTTCATGAATAAAATGCTAGTTTATTTCAAAATGTTTAGTCTTATCATGAAACACTTAATTAGTAGAATAGACAGGGTAGCAGAGTTATCAAAAAACCGTTTTACAAGAAGATATATATATATATATACATATATATATATGTATATATATGTGTATATATATATGTATATATATATGTATATATATGTATATATATATGTTTATATATATATATATGTATATATATGTATATATGTATATATATATATGTTTATATATATACATATATATATATGTATGTATGTGTGTGTGTAAGTTTCTTAAAACATTAGAAAGTCACCTTACATCACAAGTAGACTCACACATAGCCTGATACCCGCTTCAGCTATAGACCGAAACACAACCAATTGATTTTTGCTTTTCCAACATACCAAATTCCCTCCCTATAAAATTAAGTAACCGGTTACAGATTTCTGATTAAGATTGCACTTTGCCCAGTCAGAATCAACATAGCATTTAAGATCAAATGTTTTTCCTTTTGAAAAACATATTCCAAGACCAGTCGGACTGTTTAAGATATCTTAACACATGCAAGGCATGTTGTTAGTGGGATTTTAATGGACAATGCATGTACTGACTTAAAACATGAACCACATTAGAGATATCAGGCATAGTTAAAGTGATATAGATTAACTTCCCAACAAGGTTTTGATATTCATTTATATTTTCAAGTAAATCATCACCGGGTGGGGCGTGATCCTTATTGTAGATGGCAAAATTTTGTTTTATCGGATTACACACAGGTTTTGACCCTAATAAGCCAGATTTAGTCAATAGTTCTAAACAGTATTTTATTTGAAACAAACATAAAACATCATTTTCCTAAACTACATCAATACCTAGAAAAAACTTTAACACACCAATATCCTTGATTAAGAATTTTGAGTTTTGATAAGTTTTAATCTTTTCAATCTCCTTTTTATTATTACCTGTTATTATAATATCATCAGCATATACTAACAAGGCAATAATACATCAGATGTAGACTTAAGAAATAAAGAGTAATCATCAATACTTTGCACGAACCCTATTTGAATATTTAATTTTTGACTAATCAAATAATTTGACTTTGAAATTATTTTCAAATATGATTTGATTTCGAATCATGTTTAAAAATTTTGTATTCGATTCGAATTCGACTTATCATTTTAGAATGCATAAATATATTTGGAAATTTTAAAATTTGACTTACTCGATTTAATGAAAACCACTATTTAGTAATATTACAAAAGTATTGATTTCAATCGTTTATGCAAAGTTTATTTGTTTTAGAGCTAGTTTAAGTTGAATCAGGGTGTGTTAAAACTGATAAAACCAATCTAGTCGAGTTGAATTGTTCCAAAATTATTTTAATCATGTTCACCTCGTTTACACTTTTACTAAATATCTTTAGTTATTAACTTTAATTTAAGAAGACCTAATATGGCCTTTTCACATTTTGGTAAGGAGGTGTTTTATATTTTTGCTACAAAGCATCAAAAGGTAAATTACAGTGAGATGGACTAGCCATACTTTGTCTTATTAATGATTTCAATGTTAATAATGAATCCCTAAGCATAAGTGAAACCCTTAGAAGATTGCCGATGTGAAATATTGTGGACCACGCTATATGAACTCTCACGAACTAGTTGAAACCGAATGACCCTCAAGTTAGCCTAGACCTCCTTAAGATAAACATATATGTGTATGAATTATGATTGAACGATAAAGAATAGAGAGAAGTTGTAAGGCCTCGTTCCCGGGACGCTCACAGTTGGTCAATCATCGCACATAAAACATATAATTACATTAACTTTACTAAAATCATGCAGCGGAAACACTTTAATCAAACATTTTATTTTTTTGCAAAATAATACATCGTTCATTACAAAATATCTTTCGTTCGTATTACAATGCAAAAACGCTATACAAAAAGATGTCATCCAAAAGAGTCAAGTAGCCGCTCCATGCCATCCTCAGCAACATTTACCTGCCAACTGGAAAATGCATAAAATCAACGTTGCTGAGTGAGTTCTAGTTTTATAAAACATTATATTACCTTTTATTTATTAAAACATTTTCTTTACTATCACACATGATAACACATCATACTTACATCAAGGTAATAATTATTATCTTCATCATCGTTTGTTTCGTACATTTTGCACGTTTTGCACTTTTCTTACATTTATTATCTTTCACTTTTATCTAGGTCCTGTCGCATGCTTAACCCCCCTCTTTAGCACAAAGCCATATCATCTAGGGTTAAGCGACAAGAACCCCATGTCGCACATATCACACATATGGGGTAGTCACATAGACTAACTCCCCCTGTGTGTGAACCCTTAGGGGTTAGCCAAGATCGCATGTTGTAAACACACAGTTGAGCTAACAACTCTCAATGAGTTGTGAACCTCCTTTCTTTTGCTTGCAAGACTTTCATTCGTTCATTCATTATGTTGCACTTTCATTATCTTAAATCTTTCACTTCGTAAGATAACACTTTACATTCATTATCATAATCACACCACGTAAAGTCACATCATCATACGCAATAAGGAACATAAGAAAACATATCATACGTAAGCATAACATCATCACACACATCATACATCACATATACCATCACAGATCATCATAAACATCATGCATCATAAACATCGCGCGTCATACATTCACATACATATACATATGCACCACAAGCATAAGTCATCATCAAACATAACTGATCCTCGTGGACGACGGGGGTTTGGGGGCGGCCGCCCCTGACAGTGGGGTCCTAGGGGTAGCAGCCTGTTAGGATCAGTGATCTACGTTTGATTGATTTGAGAGTATAGCAGCGAAATTCTAACAATGAATTAGCCAATTCACAAGAACGAAACGATATTCAATGAAGAACAAAGACGGTTATAGAGAGAGAGAATTCTGCAAATATATTTCATTCAATATTCGCTTTCGTGGTAACGGAATGTCACAATTACAATTAGGTCGACACCTCTTATATAAGAGATGTGACGTCTGCTGATGTCACTTGATAGTGACATCTAACAGAATTATTCCAACTGAAACACAACTACTGAAGATGTCAAAACAGCTGACATCTCCTTACAAAAATGCTAAGTGTTATCAGTTGTTATAACTACTGAAAAACATAAAACTACTGAAACTACAACGACTGAAGAACAAGCTCTTCAGTCGTTTTACAAAACTACTGAAAGTAAAAACATAAAACTACTGATATCACAACTACTGAAGAACAACTCTTCAGCTGTTGTGACAAACTACTGAAACTTCAGTACTTGATCTTCAGACTTGAACTTCAGACGTTTCATCAGCTGATGACTTCAGTAGATATCATCAGCTGATGTCTTCAGTCTTTGTCTTCAGACTTTGTACACCAGTTGTTGATCTTCAGTACTTGTAGACTCTTCAGCTGTTGTACTTCAGTACTTTGGTCTTCAGCTTCAGCACTTGTGTTCTTCAGCTGTTCAGCTTCAGCACTTGTGTTCTTCAGCTGTTGAACTTCAGCACTTTAATCTTCAGCTGTTGAAGTCTTCAGCACTTGATCTTCAGCTGTTGGAGTTTTCAGCACTTGTCGAACTGCTGATGAAGCTTTCAGTAGTTGTTGTGATATCATGTGGGACTTAGAGGTTTTCTGATCTTGGCTCATTGGTTCTTTTGGTCCAACAAACTCCCCCTGAACCAATGCAGCCAAAACCTCTAATTTATTTATTTTCCCACTTATTGTTGGCAAAAAGGTTGGTCTTTTTCCTTCTTGATCAGTAGAGAAGATGACCCATATAAGCTCCGGCCTGGGAAGAAATCTCAGATATTTGTTTGGCAAGATATGAATGGGAACTCTGTTTTGGGGAACTGGACACAGAGTTGTTATCCCATTCATGAGATCTACTTCCCGTGTATAAGCCTGTAGGATTATCTGGTGTAAGCTCTGAGAAACATGATTTGTTCTTCCATGGTCAGGTTCTTGGCTTCACCATCAAACAATCCTTCTCGCCCATACAGCTCTGAGATGTACTTGGCCTGTTTACCATTTTTGAGCTCAATTGTTGTAATTGTCTGTATGCAAACTCATCAGGATGAGTCCCTTCAAGTAACAGACTGAGCTCATTTTGTTTGAAGTTCTCAAGACTCTTGTAGACTAACCCCTTTTTAATAATCTGTTCTCTAACATCTTTTGGGGTGGTTGTTTAGTCTCATAGGCCTTCTTGAAGTCTTCGACAATCTCCCAGGGTGATACTACAAGGGCCACTGTAATCTCTTCATCTACGATCCTTGACTTGGCCCTTGTATCTCGAAGGAATGTCTTTCTTTACAATCCTGTGAGCCACCTAGGATCAGGCCATTCTCACCTTTTCCTTCTGATATTGAAATGTGTTGGCGAGAGTGTACACCTCGGAGCTTCTTTCTTCATACTAATAATTGATGACGAAGCAGCATAAGTTTGTCAATGCTTTTTAGCATTTCATCATCATGAAGCTTTTGCTGCTGCTCTTCTTCAATCTTTACTCTCACAGCATCCATCTGTGAGGTGGGAGTGATGGGCATGGGTTTGGCTTTCGCCAATGTTAGAACTGCAGACAGAGGCAGCCTATCTTCTTCCACATCCTCTTCTTCTTCTTCTTCTAGCCTCAACACCTTTCTCTCTTCTTAGGTGCATCATCGGCTGTTGGTTTAGATGGTAAGGGAGTTTGTTTGAAGGTTGAGGAAGTTTGGATTGGGCTTTGAGATTGGTTTGGAGATTTGAGGGGTAGGCTGTTTTGAGTGGGTGAAGGGAAGGTTGTTCTAGCATTTGGTTGTGAGTTTAGCTTTTGTAAGTCTTGCCATTTCAAACCTTTTTCCAGCCCCAGCCTCATCAAGGGCTTCAATGATAATCCCCTTATGGAATTGCTCAGACAGACAGATTCTGGTGGCTATAGCCAGAATACTGTCTCTGGTCCATGAACGAATCTCCATCAAAGATCTTCCTAAGTATTTGGCAATGAAACGAATCATGATCTCCAATCTCTCCTTTTCCAGTACATCATACCCAGCCCATCTGGTTTGAATCTCCTCCACTTCCAACTTCCTGATCTCACTATCTAATGTGGCTGTATCAAAACCTTGCTTGAAGAGTTGCTCAATGATTTTGTCCATGGATCGGCTGTGTGTGTCATCTGCATCTTTTACCAGCTCTTCCAAGGATTTTTCTTAGCAGTAGGTTGATCACCACTTTTCTTTCTTTGTAGGTGATCAGTTGTTGTTGCTTTTCTTTTTCCAACTCCTGGATTTTCTTGTGCCTTCTCATCCTCAGTTCTTTTCCTCTTCTTTTCTTTCACTGCAGTACTCTCCCCTTTTGGATGCATTGGAGACAGGGGTTTGTACCACAGAAAGTGTCTTTGCACAACATTATCAATCAGTGGTTGTAGAGTTGAGGAAATCCTCTCATCAATGGCTTTAGTAACAATTTCATTGATGATGGGAGTGATGAGAGGTATGGATTGTTGGAATACAGCAACCATCTGCTCTGGGGGGTTCTGTCCCGGAGAGATAGTGCCAAAGCAGAAGCTGGAGGCTCTGTGAAGTGAGAGGGTAAAGTGTTTGGGGAACCTTCAACTGAAGGTGCCATCTGTGGGTGGTGGAGGCAGATGGTCTTTGTTCCTTAGAAGTTTTGGCAAGCAGCTCTTTGAGTCTGCTTCCTCCTCCTCCAGGATGGTGTTTTGGGCGATTACATCATAAAAGAAGCCCAGGTCATCATCAGTAGATATGAATCACCTGACCTCCTGATAGGATCAGGATGAACATGCACTGAGTGTAGCTCAGTTGTAGCATGTGCCCCTTTGTCTTGGAACTGGGGACTTCCTGCCTCAGGACTATGTCCGTCATCAGCAGTTGCCTCTGGTAAGGTCTTAGTAATGGTACCAACTACAACCTGATCATATGCTGACGCAGGAGAAGTGGCAGCCTCACCAGAAGTTCCAATCTCCATTGCTACACTAGGAGAAGGAACATTGTAACCCCTATGCTGTGGGTTCTCAGCTGCACTTTGGTCCTCCCCCTCAATGGTAGAGGTGTTCCAGTAGTAATTGGTATCTGGGGAGGGGGTGAGGAGTGCAACTGAGTCAGCACTTGTGCAACAAGCAATGTAGGACTTTGGGGGGCGGTTGCATGGGGAGTGGGGTAGAAGCAGTGTGCACCTGGGGAGGATGGTGCTCTTCAATGGCAATCACCTCAAGTGAGGAAGATCCCAGATGTGTGGGTACCCTTGTGTGGTTGCTGCAGGCTCCTTTTGAGAGGAATCCTGAGCGGCTATGGCTGGAAGAGTCTTATATCCACGGGGGTTATAACCAGTGGATATAGCCTGCGTTTGTGTTGCAGGGGCATCCTCAGGGGACTCATTTCCCTGAGTAGCCTTTTTGGGTTTCTTTTTAGTGGGTTTGGTGGGGACTTTTGATTTGGAGGTGGTGGCTGGGGGTTCCAGCTGCGTGGGTTTGCGCAGCTTGGCAGCCATTTGAGTGATGGTCAGAGTTGTGCCGGGAGTATACTTCAGGCAAAACAGCCATAGCAGGGACTCCCAGGCCAACAAGTCCCTCAGCTTGAAGCTGGTTTGTAATTATGGCCATTATGAACCGCGGATATAATATCCAACGGTTAGCAGTTTGTTTTTGAGCCATATCCTTGAGCTCTGAAAATATTATTTCTGAAAAATTTAAAGGCTGTTGCTCAAGAATGGAGTACATTACCTGCTGCCACTTTGTAGACATTTGATCCTAAGACGAAGTCTTAGGAGCCAAACAGACATTTACCATGTGAAAGATTAGACGTTCAGCATCATGGAAATGTTTCTTCAGTATGTGGAGGCACTAAGGTTTCCCTGATATCCATGGTGGGCAAAGGATAAATCAGTTGTGCCCTTGGATATCCAGCAGGAGAAGTGCATCATCCAGGTGTAGATTTGACGAAGTATCGGGAGTGATGACCACTTCGTGGTTCTGACGACCGACCGGAGACGCTGTGTTGTTCTCCCCAGTGGTGAGGGTGACGTTCATCCAAAACTGTTTGAGGGATTCGGCATGAAGGATTGGATTGAGAAGAAATGCCGTTTTGTAGGGTGACTGGACCATAAGATCAATAGCATTATCGAACTTAGCCCAGAATGGCGATTTGGTGAGGTAAGCTACACAGTTGTGTCGCGGTTTGAGTTGCATGGACGCCATTTAGGAGAGAGAAGTTTTGGAGAGATGAACGTTAGGTTTGAAGAAGATGAAGCTCTGAAGGATTAGGTCAGGGATATTTATAGGGTACGGGTTAGAAAACGACTGAAGGATTTGGTGCTAGTCATCAGTAGTTTTAAACGACTGTTGACATGGTATTACCCTTTCAGACGTTGAAACAGCTGAAGTCGTGGTTTTAGACACTAGTAGTTAGAAAACTACTGAAAGCCATGGTTTTGACTTCAGATGATGAAACAACTGAGGACTTGGTGTTTGTCATCAGTAGTTGTGAAAACTACTGAAGACAGTGGTTTTGTCATCGTTGTTGTAAACATCTGAAGACTTGGTGTTAGTCATCAGTAGTTATAAAAACTACTGAAGACATGGTTTTGCTTCAGTTGTTTAGAATGAAACAGCAGTTGTAGAAACAACTGAAGAGAAAGTTCTCTTCAGTAGTTTTCCTCAATTCATAGCCTTTCAGCTGTTTCATACTGTCCTCAACACTTACTCATCAGACTTTGCATCTGCTTTTCAGGTGTTTCATAGGACGTCAGTACTTATCTGTTTGTACTGATTTCAGTAGTTGTAACTACATCAGTAGTTGTAACTACATCAGTAGTTTGGAACAGATAAAGTACTTCAGTACTTGTGAGGCATTTAGCCATCAGTAGTTATAAAAACTACTGAAGGTGAAAGGACTCATCAGTACTTATATGTGACATGGTTACCAATGATCACCAGTAATTATTACTGAAACATCAGTAGTTGTCACTTATTCTAGCTGCAGCATACCAAGCCTTAACACAAGGTTTTGGAAAGTAGAACTATCCAAAGGCTTAGTAAAAATATCTGCAAGCTCATCAGCACTAGGCACAAACTTAGGATCAATCAGACCTTTTTCAAAGCAATCCCGAATAAAATGATGTCTGATCTCTATATGTTTGGTCCTAGAGTGCTGGACAGGATTTTTGACAATACACAGAGCTGAAGCACTATCCATTAATAATGGAGTCTTAGTCTCTGTAATGCCATAATCCAGAAGTTGGTTCTGAAGCCAGAGTACCTGAGAAGTGCAACTTGCAGCAGCAATGTACTGCCTCAGCAGTTGATGTAGCAACAGGTTTGTTTCTTACTCTGCCAAGAAATCAAACAGTTGCCTAGGAATTGACAACCACCAGAAGTTGACTTTCTAGTTAACTTGCACCCTGCATAGTCACTATCTGAAAAAGCAACTAATTTGCAAGAGTGTCCAGTGGAATACCATAAACCCAGAGATTGTGTACCTTGCAAATATCTAAAGATTCTCTTGACTGCAATCAAATGAGACTCTTTAGGAGCAGCCTGAAATCTAGCACAAACACATGTAGCAAACATAATATCTGGTCTAGAAGCTGAATACATCAAGGACCCAATCATACATCTGTAAAGTGTTTCATCAACAGCTTTACCTTTCTGATCAGCATCCAGTTGTGTGGTGTTGCACATGGGAGTAGAACAGGGCTTACAGTTTTGTAAATCAAACTTATTCAAAAGATCTTTTGTATATTTTGACTGATGAATAAAGGTTCCATCAGCCTTTTGTTTAATTTGCAAGCCTAGAAAGAACTGTAATTCTCCCATTGCACTCATTTCAAACCTCTTTTTCATTAATGTTGTAAAATCATCACACAACTGGGGATCAGAGGATGCAAAAATGATATCATCAACATAATCTGAACAAGTAGCTTATGCTGATCCACATTCTTAATAAACAAAGTTTTATCAATGGAGCCTCTGTGAAATTATTCTTAAGAAGAAAAGTAGAAAGTGTCTCATACCAGGCTCTAGGAGCTTGTTTCAACCCATAAAGAGCCTTATCAAGTTTATACACCCATTCAGGATGTTTATTATCCTCAAACCTGGTGGTTGACACACATAAACTTCTTCCTTTATTTTACCATATAAAAATGCACTTTTGACATCCATTTGAAAAACTTAAGATTGTGGAATGCAGCATAGGCTAAAAACAATCTGATTGCCTCTAGTCTGGCTACAGGGGCAAAGGTTCATCATAGTCAATACCTTCTTCTTGTGAAAACCCCTGTACAACCAGTCTAGCCTTTTCTTAACAATAAGCCCATTTTCATCAGTTTTATTCCTAAACACCCATTTAGTGCCTATTGCACACTTACCTGGGGGAAGAGGAACCAGTTCCCACACTTGCTGTTTCTTGAACTGAAGTAGCTCAAGCTGCATAGCTTCAACCCATCCATTGTCTCTCAAAGCAACATGGTAGTTCTTTGGCTCTAGCTGACTGATGGAAGAGAGCATAGAAGCAGAAGTTAGACAATTGACTTCTTGTTGAAACACCAGCATTGATATCACCAATAATCTGAGACATGGGGTGATTCTTCAGTTCTTGATAAACAATGAGATCTGTGCAAGTGTTTGTAGAACCTTCAGCAGCAGCAGATGTTGATGCAGACTCTTGAAACCAAGAATTAGATGGTAACTCAAAAGATGTAGAGGAAACAGAGATCTCATCAGCATTTGTTGTGGATGGAACTGCTGAAGCTACAGGAACATCAAATTTAGCAGACACAGGCAGTTGGTCGCTAAACTTGAATAGGTGAGTATTGATATTATCATCATCATCATCATACCAAGGTGGAAGACATGCTGCAGAAGATGATTTATCCACAGGATCTGCAACAGCTGGAGGTTGATAAGGAACATATTGCAGTATGTCCAAATCAAACAACTCCACAGGGTTTTGTGGAATCTTGTCCAAAGGAGATTCATTAAACTTCACATGCAAAGTCTCTTCAACTATCTTTGTTCTGCAGTTGAAGACTCTGTATGCCTTGCAAGTAGATGAATAACCAACAAAATACCCTGCATCCACCTTAGGATCAAATTTATGGAGTTGATCCTTTGTGTTGAGAATAAAACAGGGACACCCAAATGCTTTGAAAAATGAAATTAGAGGAGCCAAGTGATGGAGAACTTCATATGGAGTCTTCATCAACCTCTGATTTACTAAGACTCTATTCTGCACATAGCAAGCTGTGTTAACAGCTTCAGCCCAAAAGGTCAGTGGCAAACCAAAGTCAGCCAGCATGGACCTTGCAGCTTCAATTAGGGTCCTGTTCTTTCTCTCCACTACTCCATTTTGTTCTGGAGTCCTGGTATGCTAAACTGCCTTTTGATTCCCTTTGAAAGATAGAAGTTATCAAGTGTATGGTTTCTGAATTCAGTTCCATTGTCACTCCTAATACACTTGACTGGAAGGGAATACTGCTTCTCAATATACAACACAAAGTGAATAATCTTCTGAGCACCTCATCCTTGAATGTAGAAAGAAAGTCCATACAAATCTGGAGTAATCATCCACAATTACCAGATAGTATTTCTTCTTTGCCATGCTCATCACTCTCACAGGACCAAATAGATCCATATGCAGTAATTGCAAGCAGGCAGTGGACTTAGGCTCTTCAATAGGAGGGAATGAGACTTTGTGCTGTTTTCCTTTTAAACAAGCAGTGCAGGTTTCATCACAGTGGAACTCCTTTATTGGTAAGCCTCTAACTAAACTATTGTGGATAAGCTGATTCATGTTTTTGAAGTTAACATGACCCAGCCTTCTGTGCCACAGTTTAGATTCTTGAGAAGAGGCTTTGGAAAATAGGCAAGGATTGCCTCTGAGATCTATTTTCTTGGAAAGATCTAAGGCATACACTCTTCCTGTCCTGTTGGCTCTCAGGAGAGTGTGATCATCCAACACTTATCAATCAAATCTGAACTTTGGATGACAAAATCCTACAGTTCTGACTGGTGAAAAGAGCAACATGGCCTTTATCACCATTTGACTGACACTTAAGAGATTGTACTTGAGATTTTCCACATGATTAACATCATCAAACTTGATTTCTCCATTGGAGACAAACCATTCCAATGATGTAACCCCTAGCATCATTGCCAAAAGAAACAAACCCCTTCTTTCCTTGAGAGTAGTCATGAAGAAGAGAGCTGTTCCCAGTCATGTGCATAGATCCCCCACTGTCTACATACCAGATGCTACTTTGGCATGTTGGAGACCCTGCAATAATAAACAATTAGTTAGTTTTGGAGACCCAAACCTTTTTGGTTTTGGGCCTGGTCTCATCAATAGATGGTAAACTAACAGGTTATTGGAAACAACAGCCTGAGAGGAAGAAGATGGTGAAGAAGAGGAATCCTTTGGCTTGGACCTCCTTTTCTGTGGTTTCAACATAGGAGCATCTAATTGGTTAACTCTTCCCAATAGATGTTGAACCATCATAACCAGCTGTGTCTGATTTGTGATAAAGCTTTCAGCTCATCAGACACATTGCCAGTGGAGTTTGATAAGTTCCTATGTTGCACCTTCTTCTTCTGAGCACTCTCAGCTGTCACTGTTTAACCCCTTCCTTTTTGGATTTCTTTGAGGACTTAAGGGTTACAGGATTTGATGTTGCTGATACAAATGTGGTCTCAAACTCAGTTTTCATTTTTACCATTTTCTCTTTAATTCTTCTTTATGTTTGAGTTTGGAACCTCTTTTGTACCAGCAATCATCAGTAAGATGATTGAACAAACCACATACTTCACATGGTTTCTTCTTCATCTTAGGTTGATCATCAACTAAAGAGGGTGAAGCAACTGAAGACTTGCTCTTCAGTGCTTTGGAAGCATTGTTTGCTTTCTTGACTCCTCTTTAGTAGTCTTCAAACTCTTTCTACTGACAGTTTTCTTCTTTTCAGTACTGGCAGTAGTAGTTGGAGTTTGAACTTCAGGTGTTAAATCCTGCTCTCTAGTCCTTTCAGGACTTTCAGAATTAACTCCTGAGTTGATCAACTCATTGATCATGTGAGTGTCAGCAGTGGAACCATCAACATCAGCTGATAGGTTCTGAGAGGGCTTGATGCTGACTTCTACTTCTGATTGTGCTGTATCAGAAAGTAGATCACATGATGAGATGGATTGGTTATTACTCTCACCATCAGATTCTACCTCTGCTCGGGAGTAAAATCTGTAGGTGGAGCAGTGTGATTGTAACCAATGCCAAACTTCACATTGGAAGCAGATTGCTTACTAAGAAACATTTCAAAACCTTTGCATGATTGTACCCATCTATCACACTCTACCTGGGTGACTGCAAGGGTTTCTTTGAGATCTTTATACTTCTCTAGAAGTATCTCTTCCCTAGCCTTATCATCAGTTATTTGGCATTTAAGTTTGTAAATCTCATCATTCTTATCATTAAGCACAGACTCAAATTCAGCTTTCTTTTGGAAATTATTTGTTCTAGCTCAATGTTCTTGTTGATTAAAGCTACATTTGCTTCTCTAATAGATGCAAATGCTGCTATACATGTTTCAGAACATAATTTGGCTTTTGCCTCAGAGGATACCTGTGACCTTTGGTGTAGAGGCATTAGTGGATGAAGTATCAGCAGAATCCAAAGCCATAAGAGCTAGATTTCCAAAGGGACTTTCACCACCATGTTGACCAGCACCTGAGAACAGTTGTTCATGACCAGACAAGTCATCTGGTAAACTGCTCCAGTCAACAACTCCTAGGGTGAAGAAGCTGTGTTGTTGAGGTTGAGTTTGTTGATGAGTTTGGGAAGGTTGTGGTTCAGGAAATGCTTGTGGTTGTTGTGCAATTGGAGCTTCAACAGGATTTGGTTGAGGCATATAATAGCAGGGATAAGGATATGACATTTGACCCTGGGGAACAAAGTATGCAGGAGATCTAGGATGTGAATGATGACCAGAACCAGCAGGATGTTGCCCTCTGTTTGTGGACTAGTACTAGGAAAAGTCACAAAGGTGCAGAAGAGTTAGATCCAGTTGATCTACACTCCTTGCAAAGTGTCCCAGCCTTTGGCATTTGTGACACCTCAACTTACTCTTGTCAAAACCAACTTTGGTTTTGCCAGAGAGTCCAGGAAATTTCCTGCCAGTTCTCTATAGAACTTCTGAGATCTGATATTAATCAATGCCATTTGGCTCAGAATATCCATCTCTTCTAGATATCATCAGCTATTCCTTTCAGATCATCCATAATGAAGCATAAATTTTCGCTATTACTGCCGGAATGACTCTCAATACCAACAAATGCATGATCAGAACTATTTGTAGAGAAATCAATATGCTCATCATAATTGCTTTCAGATGCAGCATATTCTGACGCATGACCAACCAAAGCAGTATTCCCTGGTACAAGGTCATCAGTGAGCTTTCCTGATGAGGACAGTTTCCTCTTTGCTCTATCTCTCTTTCAAATGTAAGCAGTTTCCCATGAAGTTGGGTGAGAGATAGGCTATCCAGATTTGCACTGGAGCGTAGGACAATAGTGTATGTGTCCCATCTCTCAGGCAGTGATCTGAGGAACCTGTTGTTCATCTGGCTATTGGTGTATTCCTGTTTCACCATTTTCAGCTCAGATATCAAGCAGAAAAAACGCTCAAACTGTTGAGTTAGTGTCTCACCCTTCTATGAGAGAATGTCTCATATTGTTGGGCAAGGATTCTCTATTGTTTGCTAAGACCTCATCTGTGCCACCGAATTGTTCCTTCAGGGCATTCCAGAGATCATGAGCAGTTTCATGATGCATAAGCCCTGAATAGATTTCATTAGGCAGTGCCATGGCCAGAATTCCATGGGCTTTAGCATCAATCTCAAACAGTTTCGATCTTCATCAGAGTATTGTTCCTTCTTCTTCGGAACCATTTGATTGGTTTCCGGATTGTTCACCATAGGCTTATGTGGTCCATGTACCACAGATGTCCAACAACCTGAACTATTAACAGACAGGTGATGAAGCATTCTTCATTGCCATATGTTATACTCGGTCCTAACCAGCATCGGAGGCTTGGTTGAGGAACCGGTATTGTGAGGATCATTAGAAGGAGTAGTCATCTCAGATTCAATCAAATTCGATTAAGCTAAAACAGATTTTGAACAAAACACAACAACCAATTGAACCAGGAGATCTCAAAATAAATGAACGAAAGCGACAGAAATTCAATAATCTATAACCAGTTCTTGCGAATATGCTAATTCAATCAAACATAGATATCAATTAGCAGTTTCAATGATCAATTGTTAGATCGATCAATGATTAACCTGCTCTGATACCACTTGTTAGGATCAGTGATCTACGTTTGATTGATTTGAGAGTATAGCAGCGGAATTCTAACAATGAATTAGCCAATTCACAAGAACGAAACGATATTCAATGAAGAACAAAGACGGTTATAGAGAGAGAGAATTCTGCAAATATATTTCATTCAATATTCGCTTTCGTGGTAACGGAATGTCACAATTACAATTAGGTCGACACCTCTTATATAAGAGATGTGACGTCTGCTGATGTCACTTGATAGTGACATCTAACAGAATTATTCCAACTGAAACACAACTACTGAAGATGTCAAAACAGCTGACATCTCCTTACAAAAATGCTAAGTGTTATCAGTTGTTATAACTACTGAAAAACATAAAACTACTGAAACTACAACGACTGAAGAACAAGCTCTTCAGTCGTTTTACAAAACTATTGAAAGTAAAAACATAAAACTACTGATATCACAACTACTGAAGAACAACTCTTCAGCTGTTGTGACAAACTACTGAAACTTCAGTACTTGATCTTTAGACTTGAACTTCAGACATTTCATCAGCTGATGACTTCAGTAGATATCATCAGCTGATGTCTTCAGTCTTTGTCTTCAGACTTTGTACACCAGTTGTTGATCTTCAGTACTTGTAGACTCTTCAGCTGTTGTACTTCAGTACTTTGGTCTTCAGCTTCAGCACTTGTGTTCTTCAGCTGTTCAGCTTCAGCACTTGTGTTCTTCAGCTGTTGAACTTCAGCACTTTAATCTTCAGCTGTTGAAGTCTTCAGCACTTGATCTTCAGCTGTTGGAGTTTTCAGCACTTGTCGAACTGCTGATGAAGCTTTTAGCAGTTTTTGTGATATCATGTGGGACTTAGAGGTTTTATGATCTTGGCTCATTGGTTCTTTTGGTCCAACACAGCCCTAGTGGGGTCCAAGGGGCAACGCCCCTTGTTGGGGTCGCGCTGCCAGGTTAGCATGAAAATTTTTATTTTAACACTTTCATATAACATATTTTGTCATAAAAAATTGATCTTCCTCTTTAAACCTCTTAAAATCTTGGTTATTTAAATTGTATATTTAGTATGCATTTCCATCCCTAAAGTAGTTTAGAACCTTTAAAATAGGGGATCTAGAACTCCCTTGGACTCGATGAGTAGCTTCTCAATCAAGCTTCATAGCAAGGTTGCACTACACATCCTGCAGATAAGTTAACACTCAAAGGAGTTAATTTTTGCCTAATTTCACTGCTAGATGAGTAGTTTTGCTTTTAGTTTCGCCAGCAGTTTTGCTGCTAGATACGCCAGCAATTTCGGTGCTAGTTTCGTTGGCATCTTCGTTGGCATCTTCGTTGGCGGCTTCGCCCAACTTTCGTTGGAAAACTATGTCTGCGAAACTACCTGTGAAACTATAGTTTGGGAGGAAGTTTTCATAGTTTTGCTAGATGACTACGCAATTTCGCTGGATGAACCTGTAATTTCACAAAACGGGCCGAAAATTATGAACCAACTCATTTTTGACCCAAAACTTCATCTTTTACACCCAAAACCTTGGTTTATCACCCAATAAGCTATATCTAAGCTTCTTACATGTTTTCATACACAAAAACATGAGTTTTGGGTGATTCTTTGCCACTCTCAAAAACCCAAGACCTAGAATCTGGGTTTACATCAAAATGAAAGATTAAATGATGTTTCTTACCTTGATTCTTGGTGTTTCTTGTTGTCTGGATGCCAAAAAAACCGATCTTCAATCTCGTGATCAACCAAGCCTTAAATCTTCAATTCTGTCCACTTTCTCTCTCTACACTCTATCTCTAGAAATTGGTATTGAGTTGCAAATGAGAGTTGCTCAAGCTGATCCGTTTATATATAACGGGTGTTTCCGGGACCTTAAACTCGCCAAATACATAACCCACAAAGTCTACTCGGTCCATACTCCATTACCCACTTATTTTCTTTAAATAATCTCGGCTAAGCCCATTATTATTAATTGACTTGTTTCGACTTTATTCTGGGCGTTACAGAAGTGGAGTGTAAGAGAAAGCTTCTTGTTTTCTTGGGTTAGGAGAAGCCTCTTTTTATATAGGTAGTTAGACGGACTAAAACTCTTGCGGATTAATGTTTATTCGGTCTAAACCATTCTGACCGGCCAAGGCACAAAGCTAATGTTCAATAATAATATTCAAGTTTCTTCACTAAAAATCATAAAAGATAATATATTGGTATGAACCAAAGACGATGACACATGTTAATTGTTTGACACATCGCTTTTTTCTTTTTGTAGTTACATTTTCTCACTTGTTAAAATATGATATCTTTTCATCTTCATTATTTTCCAAATAATGATTGATTCCAAATATATATGATTTCATTTCTATTATTTCAACAAGTGTATCAATTAGTTGATAGTCATCATATGAGGATCGAGTTAGAAAGCTACGATGCAAAATTCCTTGGCCCCCGATTGTGGTGTGTCTTAATGGTCTAATCAAAGTATAGAGAGCAGTAAGTGAGTTCATATGGTAGTGTTCCTTTGAGATTGAACACTCAACCCTTTGATTTTAATCATTCTTTTTATCAATCCTAACTTCCTATATTTAGAAAATTTAATCTATAAGATTAAGATACTGTTTTTACCTCTCGTATAATGGGTACTACACTGGACCAAGTGTTCCATTAAATTAAAGAAACTAGGTAGGAATATTCTCTAACGTACGAAAGGTTTGCACAATAGATTCCTTAATCATTAGAAATTCATCTAGATACAACATTTTTGAGCATGTGATCTAAAAGAACATGCAAGTTTATTAACGCCTCATATATCCCATCTAACACAAACCCTCTAATAAAAAGTGGAACCAAATGTCGCGTAAACACATGATAGTTATGGCTTTTTAAATTATAAAAGATATTTTTGAATTATAAGGTTTTTTCTTAATGTGTACATAACTCCTAATGTTTGATACATACCTGTCTAGAAACTTAGACTTTTTTTAACCATGGCCTTATTTATGTATCTTCATTATTCTTTAGGTTGTAATATCCTTTAATATTTAATTATCTTCCCATTGTAAAAATCAATAGTGCTTAAAAGAGCTCGGTCACAAAAAAGCTCAATATCATGTCTTGCTTTTATGTTGTGTTTGGATGCAGGGGTGTCCATAATTATGTTAAAGAGATTTCCAAACACATCCTTCTTAATATCCGTCACATTGAGGTTGTGTCAAATTAACAACCTATGCCAATATGTTAGCTCGCAAAGTATGTTTATCTACACCCAATTATGTGTAACATCAAAACGAGGTAGTTTTTGATATTTTGAACTACCATGTGGAACACCATCATATATAGCGGGGCTATGTTGGATGGTTCAAGATGTTTCATATCTGGTTGCCTCTAGGAAAATATATACACTTAATCTTATCATTCTAAAAAAGGTGTTTAGCTAGAAGATGTCGGTTGTGACAATCAAACCAACATGATTTGCCTCTAAATTCTAGTTGGAAAACTTTTGATTACTATGTGTGCTAAACTCGGAGAACATTTTAGCAGGAATGCCACTAATTGACCATAGTAGCACGACCTTCATTTGGAAATTATTCATTCCACGGGCATCATAAGTTTTAATGTTAGCTATGAATAACAGTTTCAACTTGCCTACTAAAGGTTTTAGTAGACTATCTGAATTTTGTATGAGATTTTTTGGATAAGGATTGAGCAAAGACATTTGCATGTACTCCTTTTTCAACACAAGCCATAGAGGCAAATTGTAAATTGTAATAAACACTGACCAAGATGAATACGGGCCCATTTAAAGTATTCAGAGTTAAACCATCTATAACACCCAACCCCTTACACCAACAATATTGTCCACTTTGCACACAAGGAGCTCACGGATTTGTTTTTCGTTGTCGAGGTGAAAACTTCGCAGGGAGGTCACCGATCCCTGGATTGCTCCTACCTGAGCACACTTAACTGTGGAGTCTCTTTTCATCCACAGCCTATAGGCCCAAATCGCGTTGTTGATATTAGAGGCCAAACCTACCTTACGAACCAGGAATCTCTCCTGTTCATGACTGATGTGGGATTCACCTAGGATGTTACAAACACCTCCCCTTTTGGACTCATCGTCCTCGATGAGTTTTGCCCCACCAATTTATGGATGTAGGATTGGCCTAAGGTGTCACTCTAAACACCCACGAGGACTCACCATCCTGATGAGGTTTGTCCCACCATCCCGAACAGCATAGAGTCGCTATGATACCATTCTGTAACACCCGGCCCCTCACACCAATAATATTGTCCCCTTTGCGCACAAGGAGCTCACAGATTTCTTTTTGGTTGCCCGGGTGAAAACTTTCGAGGGAGGTCACCCATCCCTGGATTGATCCTACTTGAGCACGCTTAACTATGGGGTTCTCCTCTCATTCACAACCAATACGCCCAAAACGCATTGTTGATATTAGAGGCCAGACATTTTTTATGAACGAGGAATCTATCCTGTCCACGACCAATGTGGGATTCACCTAGAACGTTACACCATCGGTACATAGGATGACACTAAATGAGGTAGACGGACATTACATTTCCCTAGTGCAAAATCTAGAAAAAATGACAGAGTTAAGAAGGTCCTAGTCCTAACCTTTACGAGGATAACACATCTTTCCTCTTTTCTTATGATAAACTATAAGTTGGATAAAATTTTAAGTTGTCTTTATTGAATAGTACAATCTTTGAAGTCTTGGTATAATAGGCATTTATGTTATAACTAACTTAGACTTATTCTTCCCTCTGTCTTCGGATATGTTGTCCTTGCATACTAAACAATGACCGACCTCTAAAAATTATCCATTGCATACAACACAAACAAACGATGAGAAGAGTGATATTTAGAACACTGGACTAGGAGACTGGATTAGTCGCACGATTGATACATAAGATTGACTCAGTCGCACGACTGGACCTTCAGTCATGCGGATGGGTCAACCACATGCTTCAGTCGCATGACTGAACCATGCTAATGGTTCAATCATACGAATGGAAAACACTAACCCATAAATACCACCTATTTCGTGGAAAAACGAAACAATTCAAATAACTACGAACATAATCGTACCGTAGCCGTCCAGAGATTCAAGAAAAGCTGTTCCAACTTCATAGATCATAGTTGATCGTGTTCTAATCATTCATAACGTTTCATTAATCGTTAGATTGATCTGAACTGTTTTTTCCCTAATTGGATCGCCAATCAAATAGGATTCCGCACTATTTGAGTTGGTATACGTGCAGAATCAGTTAGTACTCCGTATGCACACGGTCCTAACAAGTGGTAACAGAGCCTTGGATCTTGATTTTGCATGTGATTCGATCGTTTTGGTGTAAAAATCACGTTTTTCATCTAAAAACACTATCTTTTGAGTAAAACAGTGTTTTTGACGTCTCCAGATCTAAATGTTCACGTTTTTCGACTTACGACAGATTAGGGTTTGTGAAAAATCGTATTTTTGTGTCAAAGTACCTAAAATATTTGAATTTTCAAATCCAACAGCCTCAGTCGCACAATTGGCTCAATCGCATGACTAAACTCAATCACTCCTCCCATACGCACCATTGAACTCAGTCGCCCATCCAATCGTATGACTGAACACCCCATTCGCATTATTCATCTGCACTTGCACAATCGCACGATTGACGCATCCGCATTGGTTCAATCGCACGATTGTTACACCCGCATTAGTCCATTCGCATGATTGACCAAATCGCATCCCTCCATTCATACCAGTGAAACAGTTTGTTCTAACTCTCAAAGTATACAGAAATGGAAGATCAGTACTTAGCATTTACTGCAGGTAGGGACTCGCGTATCTGATACCTATTACTTCTGGAAAATGAGATTGGGAATCACAATAAGCCACCTAAGCTTATCACGTTAGGCGATTACCCACAATGGAAGCAAAGGTTTGAAATTTATCTAAATGGTGTTGATCCCAGTCTGTGGGAATCAATCGAGACTAGTTATAGTATGCCGATTGGTGCTGATGGCGTCAAACTTACTCTAGGCGGCATGACTGATAGCCAGAAGGTGAAGTATAATGCTGAGAAAAAGGTGTATGCTCTATTGACTCAGTCGATACCTAAGGATATATTCCACCAATTTTCTAAGAATAAACAGGCAAAGAAACTATGGTAGGCTCTGGAAAAATGATACGACGGGAATGCACGTTAAAAGCTCTAAAGGCGAAGGCTTTGAAGAAGGAGTTTGATAATTTCTCATCGATGGGTAATGAGAGCTTGGATAATGTCATAGACCGATTCTACCATTTAATGAGTGATTTGTATACTCATGGGGTTACAACATCAATGAAAGATAAGGTATCAAGCTTTGCTGATGGTCTACCAAAGAAGTGGGACTCATTTGTGTCTAATTTAAGACAGAACAATTTATTGGCAAAATTAGACATAAATGACTTCATTCTGAAACTGAGGGAGGAAGAACTAAGGATGAAGTACAGGTCTCAGAAAGGATCTTACGATCAGAACTCATCTTTGTATAATTCAACTTCCACCTCAAAAAGCTAAGAAACACCGCTTCAAACTGCATTTGTGTCAAGTTCAGCAGCTCCTCCGCAAGCCTCTACTTCAGGGTGTGACACGTCAGGGTCATCTTGCACCAAATATATAGCACCTAAAGCAAACGCTACGAAGTTGAAGACCGAGAATCTCGAGAATATCATTGTGGATGTTGCAAAGGAGCATATGGACCTCTTAGGTGCAGTTGATCATTCTTATGATGGTCTAGTTGTAGGAAAGATCGAAAATTGCCATCTGGCTGATAATGATTATGAGCAAGTGGACGAGAATGAATTGGAAAGAATGGACATAATGTGGGTGTTGGCAAGTGCTATTCGTAGAGCCAAGATGTTTGTGAAGAAAATTGGACATAACTTGATAGCTACAAAGGATACAACTTTTGGTTTTGATAAAACCAAAGTTACTTGTTTCAACTATGGAGAAAAGGGGCACTTCAAACATGAATGTGTCAAGCCCAAGAAGACAGGTAACGATAATCCTTTCTTATCATTCAACCGTAAAGACAAACCCACAAGTGAAGCTGTTTCATCAAGCAAAGATTCTAAGGCTTTAACTGCACAAGATGACGAAGGTCAAGATTGGAGCTTTCGGTTTGTATCCCTAGGCGAGTCAAACATTGCAAATGTTGAGGTTTTGGATGAAGAACAGCAAGTGAAGGTGATATAGCAGTTGAACTAGTAATGTTAGATCATGAAGATACTGCTATTGTGGTCACTCACCTAAATGGAGAGGATCTCAGAAGTACAAGTTCAGAATCATCAGCACCCGAACAGTCAAACTCTGCGTTAATGGCTGATTCTACCGAACCTTCTTAGGTAAGTACCACAGACCAACTTTTTGATAATCATGCTTGTAATGAATGTAATAAATTTAGAGAAAGCATAGAGTCAAAATTTTCTAGGTTATTAGATCACAATGATAGCTTAGTAAATGACTTACAACTGTGCATAGAGTCAAACCAGATTTTAAAACAAAATGAGAACAGTTATAGAGAGAAAATAGAGCTTTTAACTAAACTAAGGGAAACCAAAGTTGTTGCTTTTAACCAAGCAAATGACATAAAGTTCTATTTAAACTCCCTAGAAGAAACTAAGAAAGAAAAAGCAGTTTTGGAAGTCGAAGTAAACTCATTAAAACAAAAACTGCACAGTTGGACAAGTTCTTCTCATATAGTCCAACACTTAGTGAGAGAACGAAAAAATAGGGAGGGATTGGGATACAAAGTGGTTCCACCACAACATGACACAGTGTTAAATGCAAAATGTAGACCAGTAAATAACAACCCTGTCAAGGATCATGTGGTGTCCACTCCTCTAGTTAGTGATCTAGATTCCACGAGTAAGTCGGTGGAATCTACCACTAAACAGTAGGAGGCCACTTTAAAGTCTCAAGGTAAAATTCTTATTGTTAATTTGGATGAGCAATTTGAAAAGGTTAATGTGAAGTCAGGTTCTAAAATGTCTAATTCTAAACCCAAAAAAACCAAACAAGCTAACCAACCTCGTGCACCATGTGTTAGTCCAAATAAACAAAAGGGTAAAGATGTTCAAAATGTTCAAACAATGAACTTTGTTAAAGAAGCTAAAACATCTAAACCAGAAGTTTCAAAAATCAAACAAACTAAACTTAAACAAGTGTCATAGACTTCCCCATAGAAATAGTTCCACTAACATGTTGAAAGTAGATCATGCTATAACTGTGGAAAGTATGGACACATCGTTTCTCATTGTCCTTACTATCAGACACCAAGGAAGAAAGTTGAACTTCATCACTCTAAACCAAGGTCTTCTAAAAGGAGTTCTATCACTCCACTAAAGAGAACTAGTGAACATAAAGTTCAAACCATCAGCCAGTCATCTGTTTATCACAAACAAGCCCTACCCAAAACTGGTTTATGGAAAGAAAAATCAAGTCCAATGTCTGATAATGAGAACAAGAAGAAGATTGATCTACCCTTACCCTCAAATGAACAGTGGGTAGAATTTATGATGTGTGATGCCTCTGGGTCAACCAAGCCAGTAAAGGCTTGGGTCCCTAACCTAAACTAATCATTTCCTTTGAATGTGTAGGATGTTCGCTATAGTGCTTCTACAAATACATGGATTGTTGATAGAGGAGCATTAAGGCACATGACTGGGAACTTGTCTCTCCTTTCAAACGTCAAACAAATTAAAGGAGGACACGTTTCATTTGCTGGAAATAAAGGATGTTACATCACAGCTCAAGGGGAAATGGGAAACTAGAAAGTGAAGTTTCATAAGGTAAACTATGTTCAACAACTTCAAAATAACTTACTTTTTGTATCCCAAATCTGTGAAAAAGGCTTTAAGGTAGTCTTTGACGACAAGAAGTGTTATGTGTTGAAGAAGGATTATGTAATCCCAGAGGACCCAGTCTTAATGTCAGCTTCAAGATATAATATTTTATATGTCTTGGATCTATCAAAGGCCTCCACAATGGATCATCAAATACAATGCTTCTTGTCAAAGGCAACAGAGAAAGACTCCATCTCCTGGCATAGGAGAATGGGATACACAAATCCCCGGAAGATGAATCACTTGATCTAGGATGATCTAGTGCGTGGAGTAAACGTTAAAAACTTCCAATTACCGGATTTTTGTGTCACTTGTAAGAAATGAAAACAGTCCAAGAAGGCTCATAAGGCTAAGAAAGTTAATTCCATTGAGTTACCTCTTGAGCTTCTTGATATGGATCTGTTTGGTCTAGTCAGTACGAGGAGCATTGCTTGCGACTTGTACTACAATGTAATTACGGATGATTACTCAAGATTCTCCTGGGTGATGTTTCTGAAATCCAAATAAGAGACATTTGAATCATTCAAAGAGCTGGTAACTAAATTGGAGTCACTCTACAAGCTAAAGGTACGACAAATTCGCTGAGATAACGATACCAACTTCAAGAACCAATGGATGGAGGCATTCTGCAAAGAAAAGGGAATTGTGCACCGGTTCACATCTGCCTACACTCCTCAAATGAATGGAGTTGCTGAGAGAAAGAACCATAGCTTGATAGAGACAGCCCGGACGATGCTAGCAGACTCGAAACTGCCCATTCAATTCTGGAATGAGGTAGTTGCCAATGCATGTTACACCCTAAATCAAGTCCTGGTGGTCAAGCATCATGGTAAAACGTGTTACGAGTTACTACAACGACGTAAACCTAATCTAGAGTACCTTGGACTGTTTGGAGCACCATGTACTCTTCTGAAGAATACCCAGTCAGGGAAGTTCAGCGAGAAGGATGAAGAAGGAATTTTTCTATGATACAACATACTGAATAAGAGAGTTTACAACAACTCAACGAGTCAAGTAGAAGTGTGGTGCAACGTCGACATTCAGAGATGCATCACCATCCCTGCTGGCAAAGGACCCACATTCTTCTTCGATTATGATGGATTCTTTAAGTCCTTCAACATTCCTCTCTCCCATCCTGAAGATGAGTTAGCAACCAAAATGATGTATGATGTCTTAAACACACCATCAAAAGACTCAACAACAATAGGTTCACAAGGTGAGTCTTCCGGTCATTCAGGGGGAGCACTGGAAGTAAGTGACTCTTCCTCTGATGATGAAGATATGGAGAACGATCAGGTGGTTTAGGAGGAACAGATTCCAACTACTACAACTACACAAGCATTGGATGTTGATGCCTTTGACACTTCGGAACCTCACACTCCCACTGCCTCAAATACTGAACCAGGGGTTCACAATCTGGAAAATAAGGTAGTTGTTCCCAGCACTCCTGGATCATACTTAAAATGTTTATCATCCTCTAGTTAATGTCATTAGGGATGTAAGATCAGGAGTTCAGACATGAAATCAGCTATACTCAGCTGATTATGCCTCAGTAATGGAAAAGGGATATCTTCACGATGGTGTGTATCGATGTTTTGTGTCTCAATTTGAGCCAAAATATGTCAATGAAGCCCTAAGCAATGAGGCATGGGTAAGTGCCATGCAAGAAGACCTTCTTCAAATCAAGAAGTTAGGTGTATGGACACTAGTGGATAGACCAAAAGGTGCTAAGGTCATTGGCACCAAATGGGTCTTGAAATGCAAGAAAGATGACCAAGGGGTCATAATCAGAATCAAGGCTTGACTTGTAGTTCAAGGATTCCGACAAGTCAAGGGGATTGATTACAATAAAGTCTTTCCACCTGTGGTGACAATGGAAGCAATCCCTATTTTCCTAGCCTATGGCTCTTACATGAGGATTAAAGTTTATCAACTGGATGTAAAAAGTGCATTTCTTCATCGTGAAATCCAGGAGATAGTGTATGTCAGTCAACCCGAAGGATTTGAGGATCCGTATCATCATGACAGAGTTTAAAAATTAGATACGGGCTCCATCAAGCCCCAAGAGCATGGTATAAAAAACTCTCAACTCATCTTGTGAAACACGGCTTTCGCAAAGGAGTAATTAACTGTACACTGTTCATCAAAGAAAAGGATGGTGACTTACTGCTTCTTCAAATTTATGTTGATGACATAATCTTCGGTTCCATGAAAAAAGAACTATGTAAAGAATTTGAACCAGAAATGAAAGATGAATTTGAGATGAGTGCCATGGGAGAGATGAAGTTCTTTCTCGGGTTATAGGTGGATCAGACACCAAAGGGCATATTTCTACATTAGACCAAGTATGTAGGTGATATCCTAAGTCAGTTTGATATGGAGAATGCTTTGGCATCCGGGACTCCACTTGCTACTAACCACGACGTAGCAGCCGATGAAAATGGTGATCTGGTGGATGCCACCTGTACCAAGGAATGATCGGATCCCACATGTACCTCACTACCTCAAGACCTGATATCATGTACGCTACGTGTCTCTGCTCCAGATATCAAGCGAAACTGAAAGTCAACCATCTCATAGGAGTCAAAAGGATATTTTGTTATCTGAAGGGTACGCCAACACTTGGGTTGTGGTATCCTCATGATGATGACTTTGAGCTTACAGCGTATAGTGATTTGGATTATGGCGGCTGCAAAATGAACTACAAATCAACTTCAACAGGATATCAATTCTTTGGAGAAGATTAGTCACGTGGCAGTGTAAGAAGCAGACATTAGTTGCTCTGTCAACTTGTGAAGTTGAATACGTCGTTGCGGCAAGCTGCCGTTCACAAATCATCTGGATTCAACAGGAAATGCGAGACTACGGTTTGAAATTCTCCAACATCCTAAGACCAAACATATCGGAATTAAATATCACTTTATACGTGATTGTTTTGAAAATAATTTAATCGATGTTGCTAAAATTTATACGGACTTTCAACGTGCTGGCCTCTACACAAAAGCTTTTGATAAACCAAGATTTTTATATTTGTTAGAGGTCCATGACGTTAAAAAGAAATATGAAGTGATTCCAGAAGATGACAGTACCTAGTCTGACGCGTAGACTTAGTTCTTATTTTATTTTCTTTTATATTATTTTATTTCTTCGCCTATTAATATTCTGAACGCAAAAACATTTTCGGTTTTAGAATTTTAGGGGGAGAATAGGTTAAATTAGTTGTTTAAATTTCAATACTTAAAAAAAACGAGGGAGTCTAGCTAATGGAAATGAGATCGTATCTATGATACTAATTTAGTGTTTATGGAAAATAATAGTACACAAAAACAAAGAGTTTGGGACTTCAAAATAATGTAATTGATTGAGATGAAAAATTTGAAGTATAAGTCTGAGAAATCTAATCAATATAAAAGGAAAAATGATAGTAAAACTAGCTGCTACTAAGGTAACACAGAGAAAGTAGACCCAGAGGTTGCTAGACCACTATATGATGTGTAAGTAGATTCACACAATAGATGATTAGACCTAATTGGTTATTTGAAGCTCAAACTAAGTGGTTCCACAAGCTGTGGGTTATCATCTTATCCCTGGTTAACACAATCAAAGATGTTCTAATAAGGGGTGACGAGCAAAATAAACGCCACAAATGTGTGTGGGTGACCATAAAAAATGAGCAAAGCACATGAAAAATGCAAAAAGCAATCAAGCTAATAACCTATGTTGTTGGTGCAATCTGTGCAAAAAGAATATAATTGCTCAAACAAGAAGATAGGTTGTGTGACTCTCTGCTGTGCGGTGGCACTAACCTAAGGATAAGCATACCATAAATATTCTAGAATTTATTGTTGTTTGCGCCTCTCTGCTGTGTGGTGTCACTGACCTAAGGCTTAGCATCTCCTTGAAAGTTCTAGAATAGTTTCTTCTTGTCAAAATACCCGTAAACCGCTCGAAAATCTACTGAGGAACGTTGATTACCATATAAGCGTGGGATGCACAAATGCTTGTTGAAATAATTAAACCTTAACTCATCACCAATGTGTGTCAAAAATCTATGTATGGATTTAAGAGGACAAGTATACTGACAATCATTGTGAGCTGCAACTCTTGAAAGTCAAAATCACTGTGTGCATCTTGTAGTTCTAGTATGATTTCCTAAACTTGCTAATGACTCTTGATGAAAACAAGAATCTAGCATCAAAAGGTTTTGGTAAAATGTCACAAATGATTTGATAAACCTGTATGATTCCTTATTGAATCGTTCCGGTTATGATCAAAGTAACTTGAAGCTATACTGTCCAGGAAGAAAGTTTTAGTAGATACTTATCTTAGGATTTCAACCTCACACAAAAAAATTATGTTTTTAGTTTTGTTTTATTTCTAGTTGCTTAATTCAGTTAAGTTTAGTTAACGTAGTAGTTACATGTCGGACTATGCATCGGAAGTCAATCTGGGAATCACTTACTAAAAGGGTCACGTCTGAGGTGACCAATGAGGTTTTCAAATTTAAAAGGATCACGTCTAAGGTGATCAACAGTCTTCTAAATTAAAATGGTCATGTCTAAGATGATCAATGGTCAAAATATCTTATCAATAAGTAAAAGAGCTAAATGTATGAATGGTCATAAGGTCAAACTCATAAGTATGAGCCATTCGCATAACTCGATCATGAGTATGGACCAGTCGTAAGATTGGACCATACGTATGAGCCAAACCGCACGGCTAACCCACACGTATGGATCATACGTGCAATTGGACCATCAGCATGGGTCAATCCACTTGATTGGGTCACAAGAATGAACCAATCGCACGAATGGTGCAAACCGAATGAGTCAGACGCCTGACTGTAACCTAGTCGCGCGATTGAAGGTGCCAACAGAGCCAATCGCATGACTAAGCTCCAATCGCATGAATGAAAAGTGTGTATGGATCCAGTCCCTTGATTGAAGCCAGAATCAATATGAATAGGGCTAAAGTCGGTCGCATATTTTCATCACACCTCAATCGCCCTAAAATCGCCCGAAAGTAGCGACACTCTGCCAAAATTCGATTAAATCGATTTCTCTTCACCACTGTGCTACTGACGAGTTGTTAATAAACCCTAACAGGCCCTAAGTGTTTAAAATCCAGATATGAGTGATAACCAATAAACAAATCATATAAAAGTGAAAATTGGTTAAATTAAAGACATACTGCAACAATTAGAGTTTCTACGAGTCTAAAGAACCTAACAACAACATTTAGCTTCAAGTTTTTACCTAGATTCAGGATTAAAGTATCGACTAGAGACATATATGACTGGTCACTCCGAATGAATTTCAATCGCACGATTGAATTGGGCGAATGACACAATCGGCCGAATGAACTAGGCGTATGAGCACAACCGCCTGATTGAACTCAGCCGAATGCTCAGTCGCCCGATTGAACTCAAACGCAAGCTTAGTCGCCCGATTGAAGTCAGTCGCATACTTAGTCACCCGACTGAACTCAGTCGTATGGTTCAACCAGACTGATTTTAAAACAGTTTAAGGGTTAACAGTTTCTGTTATGGACAAATCTAATGTTTATGTGTCTTGTGTTACAGAAACATGACAGAGAAGTGGATCATCAACACCAAGCACAACATTTGTGCTCATTTGGATGCTACCACCATGAATGCTGTAGATTTTGCTGACATCATTGCATTTATGAGGAGATCAAGGATCTATAGAGCTATATCTGCACCATGCACACCCTACCGATCTATACAGTAGGCCATCTGGCAAGGTGTATCAGTCGACAGATCCACTGAGCCCTGCTGTATACACAACACCATTTTTGGGCAAGAGATAGAGGTAACAGCCGCAGACCTCCGACGAGTTCTAGACCTGGGTGATGATGCTGCTCACCCAACCAGGTTACACCCCATGACTGTTCGGGGATGCTTTCTTAGGATGAAGTACTCTGGGGACATCAATATAGGGGTGTTGAACAAAAGCAACATGTGTCCCCATCTTAAGTACTTAGCACACGTCATTCTCAAATGCATTGCATCAAGGATGGGTGGATTCGTTGACCTCTCTGACCAAATCCAAAATGCCAACGTGGCACTGGTACTAAACCACCCCTTCAGCTTCTCTAATATGATCTTTACATACATGATCGAGAACCTAGTGGCTAAAGGGAAAGAGAGCTTCTGTATGTACCCTCGGTTCTTACAACTGATTATAGATGAGATGCTTCCTCTACTGCCTAAGGAGAGTCATGATGCAATCTCTCTCGAGGTCATGGATGACACCACCCTTGGGAGGATGAAGGTTTACAGGCCCAAGCAAGTAAAGCCCCCTGTAAGGAGGTTATTTGGGCATCTGGCCTGGGATGATTACGTGGCGCTGGCAAGGAGGAAGTGGCACCACGATGATAGTGACTTGGACATTGAGCAGATTGCTCTACCATCCGATGACTCCAATGATGATGACAATGGTGATGGTGGAGATACTGGCCCCACCCAATCTAGGGCCACTACCACAGATGTTACACCTCCACCATCCACCCACGGAGGAGCGGATACGATAGGATTCCATCAGGACTTCTGTCCTGATGAGGACGAGGAGGATGATGAGGAACCGTTAGTTCAGACGGTGGGCAGTAGGGTGGTTGCCACTGAGCGAGGGATTAGGGGGCTAGGTGGATGCTAGGGTGAGTCTGGGGAGGCTACTACTGATCCATCTTACACCCCAGACCAGCCCAGTAGGCAAGGGGGAGCCATTGTGTCCAAGGGCTCGAGGAGAAAGAGAATGGCCTAACCCTATGGCAAGAAGAGGAAGAGGCCAAGGATCAATTGACTACATGTACTCCCACTGCCACTGCCACCACTACAGCTACCAGCACCACATCCACATCTACCATAGCTACCACCACCACCACCACTATCACACTACCTAGCACTACCACACTCCCATCCACCACCACTATAGCTTACCATTCACCACCCACTCCTATACCACCACCCATCTTGACCACAGCTACCACTACCACCACCAGCCACAAGCCGGACCATCATCCCACCTGACATTCACCATAGGACTATCTCTACCCCCATTAGGGTAGAGGAATAGCTGTCAGCACTTAACCGTATGGTGTTGAAGCTGTTGGCTGCTGATGAAGAGAAGACTGCCCAACTACGTCAGCTTGTGGAGCTAAACACTACCCAAGCACAGCAGATCTCACAGCCAGCTTAGCAAATTGCCTAACTCCAGGAGCATAATGTCCAATCCGCAAAGAGAATAGAGGAGTTAAAGGTCTCTAACAAGACCATCATGCTCAAGTTGAAGGGATCCAAAGATGAGCTCCTCAAGATCAGAGAAGGAGATGATGATGATGATAATGATGATGATGATGAGGATGACAATAGTGATGATGATGAGGCTAGTGAAGATGAAGAGACAAGGGAAAGGTAGTATGATGATGATGATGAAGAAGGAGATGCAGCTACATCGGCCTCAGCTCAGGGTCAAGAGAGACGTACAAAGAGAAATCAAGACCAAGGAGCTTTATTTCTGCCCCACCAACTGACGCACCTGCTATTCAGGGCAAAAGTAATGATTAGATATTTGTGTATTTGAAAACTTTTGTACTTGAATCCTATATTAATATTATGTAATTAATGTCTATGTATGTTTATCAAATGTTTGATTTTCTTGATTAATTACTAACAATTGATGTGTTACATGTTTAAATCATGCAGATCAATCATCTCAACAAGATGAGTATGATATTACTCCCATTCAGCAAATCAAGTCTCAATTACAATGATTCTTGATTTGCAAGGGATAGTCAGAAGGTCTGTAAGCTATACTCCTGAAGAAGGAGAAATCATTCATGACCTTACGGATGAACAACTTGCTGAGATGTTCTGGCTCAACTCGGACGAGATTGTCAAGGACGCTCCTACTTTTGAACTTACAAGTGACGATGAGCTCAATGACATAGATGAAATCCAGATCAAGGACGTCACTGCTGACCATTATCCAGAGTATGCTGACAGAGAGGGAAATGTAGTCCCCAATTTGGGTGATACTGTCGTCAGTGATACATTTGACAAACTGGATCAGATGGAGAAAGAGTCCAAGAAGAATGAGGGTCAAGCCAAAGCCTCAGACGCTGATGTTGACATCAAAAAGGCTGAATGGGCAGCCTGTTTTACTGAGATCCAAGCCATGCACACTGCACAAAAGCGCAATGTCTACACCAAGTTGTACAAAGTCAAGAAACACTTAAAGGTGTCAAGAAAGATCATCGCATGGGCTTATTTTGAGGATCAGAATGTGTATGTCGTGAAGAGAGAAAATGGAATAGAGTACTTTAGATTCCTACACGATCTAAAGACTCTCCCTGGTTTTGAGCTCAACTAGCTGGCACGCCTAAAGATGCTGTATGCTAATCCGAATAAAATGTCAGGCTGGTTTGAGGCTGCATTAAGGAAAGAGTACAACACCAAGTGGGTTAACTTCAGACCTCAACAACCGAAGACGTATATCAGACGGTCTGAAGTTGATCCCATTACTGGAAAGCCTAAGGTAGTGCTGAAGTAGAGTCCTCCGCGCATAATGTCAAGAATCCTTGTAAGGGAAATGCCCCAGGACTTCACTCCACACTTCAAGTGGTGGTACTATGATTGGAGAACAGGTGAAGTGGTCATAGTCTTACAAAAGGATAGCCAAATGGATACTATCTGGGTATGTGACACTATGTGGTTAACTAAATTGTCTGCTGATGATGTTTATACTATGTACAAGTGGCCACTATTCTATGATTCGCAAGACATTATACAAGCCCTCCAGTTTCAGAATGTGATAAGTCTCTGTGTTGCATTTGAGATACGTGCCGGAGCTACAAGAGAGGAAAAGTACAAGAAGTTTGAAGAGCTAATGAAGAATATTAGACAATGATGTAAACTAGGTCCAAGGGGAGTTTGTAGATACATGTGTACATAATTTAGGAGCTTAATGTAAAATGTGTTTCATGTCTTGCATATATGTAATTGAATGGGTATGAATGAAATACAATGTGTGGTTAATGCTTATAATGTTTAATATTTCATAGTTTTTTGTGTGATAACACATATTGAACTAACTATATAGGTTTGAGGTTATTGTACATAGTTCTTAGTAAATAATGATTGAGAAACATGTTCAAACATAATTGTGTGAAGTTCTCATGCGAATAGACCATGCTAATGGACCATACACATGAATACTTCATGCTAATGGACCAATCGCATGACTGAACTAGGAGACTGGATCAATCGCACGATTAAGACATAAGATTGACTTAGTCGCACGACTGGACCTTTAGTCATGCGGATGTGTCAACCACATGCTTCAGTTGCATGACTGAATCATGCTAATGGTTCAGTCATACAAATGGAAAACCCTAACCTATAAATACCACCTAATTCGTGGAAAACAAAACAATTCGAATACCTACGCACATAATCGTACCCTAGCTGTTCAGAGACTCAAGAAAGCCTGTTCCAACTTCATAAATCACAGTTGATTGTGTTCTAATCATTCATAATGTTTCATTAATCATTAGATTGACCTGAACTGTGTTCTCGCTGATTGGATCACCAATCAAATAGGATTCCGCACTATTTGAGTTGCTATATGCGCAGAATCAGCTAGTACTCTGTATACACACGGTCCTAGCAGTAGAGTTTGTCCTTGAAGCATCGGAAGACTTTACTTTAAGCTTTAAAGGATGTTGGTCTTGGCTTCAGAAGATTTTACACATAGAGTATTTGCTAGTGCATGGTGTAAAATTTCCAAAGCATCTCTATTTTTGTACTTCAATGCATGTAGGAAGACTTTGAATGTTTTAGATGCATCAGCCTTTACATAAACCTTACAAACTCCCCCTAGGCTGATGCTACAAAAACATATGAACGTCTTAGATGTTGACAGTCCTCATTATGATAATGATCATGGATTTCTTCATCAACTCATCAGGATCACTCAGACTATCATAGTATCTTCTCATCTCAAAGAGATCATGCAAAGCTAGTTTAAACATATCTTACCATGTGTATACATCTTCAACACCTTGATGTTTGATTACATGCCATCTTTCTGGATAAGTGGACTAGGTCCAGGATGAGATGGGTCTTCCAGTTACAAGAGGAGCTTCTTGAATAGGAGTTGTTTGAGCATCCTATTGTTGCACCTCCTCAGGATGTTCTAAGTCATCATGAGGTCTGGAGGCGGATGCTTTTGTCTTCATCTTCTTCTTAGACTTGGGTTTAGAAATCATCATATTCCTCCTCTTAGAACTCTTTAATTGAGAAGACTGGCTGGCAACACCATGTTGTTCTATCTTGTCTTTCTCAGTTGGGTCTGCCTCCCTCACAGGTTTAGACGGAGAGGGAGGTTGACCTTGCTATACTTTAGAAGATGAATCTTGCTGAGACTTAGTAGGAGGTAGGTTAAATTGTCTCAATTGGTTCAACCTTAACCTCCACTTCTTGAGGGGCTTGACTTGGTGGGGAGTGTAAATCAATAAGCTCTTGTTTTTTGATCTTCTGCTTGATTACCCTTATGTGCTCATCCATGGTGGATAGAGTCATAGGGCAAAGTCTCCATCTGAAGAATTCATACAACTTCAAGAAGCTCATCATCCTCTGCCTATCACTAGACTTCTTTTGGCTTTTCTAGATGTTGGCTCTTACTTTGCCTTCTTCTTCTCTCATCTTTCTCTTTGTAGCCTTTTGTTCTTTGAGTACTTGAAGTTCAAGCTGTTGAGATACTCAAACTCAATATACTCAAAGGACAAGGAAAAAAGTGCTGGTACCAGGTAGAGATCTATTAGGACCTGGTATTTGAACAAAATACCAAATGATTAACGTGTAAACCAAACCAAATAGTGCGGAATCCTATTTGATTGGCGATCCAATTAGTGAGAACGCACGTAGAATCAATAAAGTATTGAATCAAATGTTAAGAATCGATTAGGAATCGATCTACAGCGTTCTATGAACTTGGAGTATCAACTTGGAGGCTTCTGGACGGCTAGGGTACGTCTGGAGTCAAAATAGAATGAATGCTCTTTTTTTTTCTACGAATTGGGTTGTATTTATAGGTCAGTACTGTTCATTCGTGCGACTGAACCATTAGTATGGTTCAGTCGTGCGATTGAACCATGCGGTTGATTCATCCGCATGACTGAGTGTTCAGTCGTGCGACTGAGCCAATCTTATGTTACAATCATACGACTGATCCAATCTCCTGGTATAGTCGTGCGACTGAGTCATTCGTATGAAGTTATTCATGCGTATGGTCCATTCACATGGGCCATTCGTATGAGAACTTCATTTTCTTAAGTTTGAATGTATTAACTAATATAACATTATGTGTAACAATTCAAACAACCACAAACCTAATTAACCAATTCAACATCGACTCATTAATGAATATTAAACATTATAAATAACAAACAACCAATATCATTTCATTAATCATTCCAAACATTATATCAGAATCAGACAAACAAGATCAATTACATTCATATCATGATCTAAGGACAAACATGTATCAACAAACTCCCCCTTAGACCTAGATCTCTCTAATGTCTTGTTTTCTTCATTACCTCCTCATACTTCTTGTACTTATCCTCTTTTATGACTCCTGCATGAACCTCAAATGCAAAATAGAGTCTTATGACATTCTGGAACTGGAGGGCTTGTACTATATCCTGCTTATCATAGAACAGTGGCCACTTGTATAGAGTGTAGACATCATTAGCTAACAAGTTGGTAAGCCACATTGGGTCAAATACCCTGATAGTATCCATTTGGCCCTCTTTTTTTAGGACTATGACCGCTTCTCCTGTCCTCCAATCGTAGTACCACCACTTAAAATGTGGAGTAAAGTCCTGTGGCATTTCCCTGAGTGGGATTCTTGACATCGTGTGCAGAGGACTCCACTTCAACACTATCTTTGGCTTTCCAGTAATGGCATCAACTTCAGACCTTCTGATGTACCTTGTAGGTTGTTGGGGTCTGAAGTTAACCCACCTGGTGTGGTACTCCTTCCTTAGGGCAGCCTCAAACCAGCCTGACATCTTTCTGGGGTCAGCCTACAACAACTTCAGTTTGGCCAGCTGGTTGAGCTCAAAACCTGGTAGAGTCTTTAGATCATGTGGAAATCTAAAGTACTCTATGCCCTTCTCCCTTTTAACTGCATAGACGTTAAGGTCCTCAAAATATGCCCATGCTATAATCCTGCCCGACACCTTATGATTTTTCTTGTCTGTAGAGTTTGGTGTAGGCGTCCTGTTTAGGTGCAGCACGTTGGGCTCTAACTTCTTCAAAACAGGCAGCCCACTCAGCCTTTTAGATATCAACATCATCATTTGAGGCTTGGGCCATTCCTCTGTCTTCTCTGACTCCTGCTCCATTTGGTCTAACACCTCAAACGTATCACCGACAAGGGATTCACCCAGATTGGGGACCACATTTCCCTCATTGTCAGCATACTGAGGGTAGTGCTCTGCAGTGACATCTTCTATCTCTATTTCATCAATGTTATTGAGCTCTTCGTCACTTGTGGAGTCGCACGTTGGAGCATCCTTCACAATCTCATCGGGATTTAACTTGAAGATCTCAGCTAGTTGCTCATTTGATAGATCATGAATTATTTCCCCTTCTTCAGGGGTATAACTCACTGACCTTCTGACGATCCCTTGCAGATCAAGAATCATAGTTAGCTGAGTTTTGATCTGCTGAAGGGGAGAAACATCGAAATCATCCCTCTGATAGTTTGGATCTATTTGATTTAAACGTGTAACACATCAACCAGTAGTTAATAATCAAAACAGAAATGCATTAATTTTTAATATAAACATCGAATACATAAGTTTAAATACATGATTCAAATACAAAAGTAATCAAATATATAGACATCTAATCATTACTTTTCTCTTGGATCACTGGATCATCGCTTGGTGGAGCAGAGGAGGAAGCTTGTTGGTCTTGTTTCTTCTTGGATCTCCTATCCTAACCTTGAGTAGAGGCAGATGCAGCTGCATCCCCTCCTTCTTCATCATCATCCTCATTCTCTCCTCTGTCCTCTCGTCCTCAATCTCCTCATCATCCTCAGTCTCATCATCATCATCATCCTCATCATCATCCTCATCATCTGCGTCTCCCTCTTTAATCTTTAGTGGCTCGTCTTTAGATCCCTTAAGCTTTAGCATGATGGTCTTCTTAGCCTCCTCCAACTCCTCAATCCTCTTAGTAGATGTGACACTGTGCTCTTGGAGTTGGGCGATCTCGTGGCTCTAAGCAGCCATTTGTTGGGCCTGCTCATCTAGCAACCGAGCCTGCTCCGAGATCTGCTGAGACTGCACTACAGTAAGATTTGTCAAATGACGGATCTACACCGTCTTCTCCTCATCAGTAGCTAATAAATGTATCACCATCCGGTTCAGCGCAGAAAGCTGTTCCTCTACCCCAATTGGAGGTAGAGGAGATCCATATATATGTGCGGGATGGGATGAGGGTCCTGCTTGGTGGCTAGTGGTGGTGGTGGTGGCTGTGGTGAAGATGGGGTTGGGTCTGTGAGATAATGGAGGTGATGTAGAAGTGAAAGATATGGTGGTGGTTGGCATAGGTACAGTGGTGGGAGGTGTGGTGGTGGTAGTGGTAGCTGTGGTGGCTGTCGTGGTGGTGAAGGTGAGTCTTCTCTTCTTCTTCTTCTGGCTGTGGGGCTGAGCCATCCTTTTCTTCCTCGATCCAGTCAAGGTGGATGCTCCCCCTAGAACACGGCTAGCTGACTCAGGGGCATAGCTAGGATCTGCAGTCATCTCTCCCGAATCCCTGGGGCGTTCACCAACCGCCTGGAGTCCATACTTTGTGGGAACAACCTTGCTTCCCACAGTCCTTGTCAAGGGCTCCTCATCCGACTCTTCTTCCTCCTCACCAGGTATGAAGTCCTGGTGGAAACCCGCTGACTCAGCTATGTCGCCTGTTGGGGCAGATACTGGGGGTATAACATCTGAAGCTGTGCCCCTCGGTGTAATAGGCATATCATCGCCATCATCCCCACTGTCATCATCGTCTGAATCATGCTCTGGGAGCAATAGCCTCTCATCGTCTGAACCGCTGTCATCATGATGCCACTTGCGTCTACCTGGCGCCACATATCTTTCATTTGCCAGATGGCCGATCAACCTCTTTACCTGGGGCTTTACCTGCTTGCCCCGATACACTCTCATGTGACCCAAAGTCGTGTCATCCATAATCTCTAGGGCAATCGCATCATGGCTCACCTTGGGAAGTAATGGTAGCTTCTCGTTGAAGATCAGCTGCAGAAATCTGGGGTACATACAAAAACCCTCCTTCCCCTTGGCCTCCAGATTCTCCACCAGATATGAGAAGATCATGCTCGAGAAGCTGAAGGGGTGGTTTAGGACCAGTGCCACATAGGCATTCTGAATCTGGTCTGACAGGTCATCAAACCCACCCCTCCAAGAAGCAATACACTTCAGGATCACATGCGCCAAGTACTTATATTGGGGACACAGGTTGCTCTTGTTGAGCACACCTGAGTTGATGTCCCCAGCGTACTTGATCTTGAGAAAGCAACCTCTGACTGTAAATGGATGTAGTCTGGTGGGGTGATCAGTATCGTCCCTAAAATCAAGTACTCTCTGGATGTCAGCTGCTATAATATCAATATCATGACCATGAATGGAGCTCCGTATGCTGTAAGGCTCACGTGAACGATCTACGGAGACATTCTCCCAGAAAGCTTGATGTAACGACCTGTAAGTAGTACACGGTGTGGATATGGCTTTATGTATCCGAGAACATCGAAGGAACGCAATAATCTTTGTAAACTCGGCCCCATTCCAAGTCATATGGTCCAAATGAGCACATATATTGTGATTTGGATTGATGGACCATCTATCAGCCATTGACCTGAAACACAAGACACAGAACCATTAGAAAGTCATACATTCAAAATTCAGTTCAAGGTGTATAGTTTAAAATCAATCAGATTCATTCATGCGAATGAATCATGTGACTGAAGTCAGTCGGTTGTCCTTGAATGTGACTGAGCTCATTCGGGTGAATGAGACATGCGACTTAGTTCAATCTGTTGGCTGAGTCTGCGATTGGTTCAGTCGGCCGACTGAGTTCATTCGCATGGTGCATTTGGCTGATTGACCATCGCAAGATTCAATCGTGCGATTGGAGTTCATCCGGTTGACCAGTCGCTTGTCCCACTGTTCAGTCGCCTGTGGTTCAAATCTTGACCAAATCAAGTAATTTAACATGGTTTAATGGTCCATTAGACTCGCCATCTTGTCACTAATAACCTATTAAACTTAATTTTAACATTTTGCTTAGTTTATGTTGGTTATTTGGTCATTTACATTTCGGTTCTTGTTTCACTCAAAAATCACAAATTAGGGTTCAATGTCTTCTGATTTCGGTAAGATTTCACTGCAATATACGTGTATAATCGTCAACCCAAGTCAGAAGATCAATAAAGATGTAAAAACAAGGTCTAGAGGAATTTCGGCAGAGTAACGGTACTTGGTGCGATTCAGGAGCAATTGAGGGTGATGAGTGGAATGCGATCGACTATGGCCAGCTGAGTTCAATCGGCCGACTGGCCTCATTCGCTCAGTTCATTCGGGCGACTGAGGATCAGTCGTGCGATTGGCCTAGTCAGTCGCATTCACTTGGCCGACTGAGTTTCAGTCGGTCGACTGACTCATTCACGCGCTTTCATTCGCACCCTCAGTTAACCGACTGAGTCTCAATCGGTCGACTGACTCATTCGCACCCTTTCATTTGGTCGAATGGATCATTCTGATAAGCCATTTGGGTGAATGGCTCAATCTCATGTCTAGTCGTGCGAATGGGATCCATTCGCATGGTTGGTCCATACTTATGATCCAGTCGTGCGAATGGGTTACACTTATGAACATTTAGCACTTAACCCCTTTTTACCTGTTGAAATTAACATTATGAGCATTTGATCATCTCAGGCATGATCATTTTAACTTGAAAACTTTTTGATCACCTCAGACGTGATCCTTTTAAACAATTTAGTCACCTCAGACGTGACCCTTTTAAACTTTGAAAACACATGTGGCCATCTCAAACATGACCCTTTTAGGTGAGTTAATCCCATACTGATTTTCATGATATAGTCTGACGAACAAAAAAACTAAAATGACTATATAACTAGAAACTTAAACTAAATACAAAAATAAAACTTGTTTTTGACTTTTTATGAGAGATAAACCCTAAGATAGACATCTATTGGATTTTCTTCCAGAATAGGCAGCTTCAATTTAGTTTGACCACACCTGGACCAATTCAATTTTGGAATCATATAGGCAAGTCAAATCATTTGGGACTTGTTATCAAAACCTTTTGATGCTCAAATATTGATTTTCATCCAGAGTCGTTAGCAAATTTAGGAAATCACACTGGTACTATTAGATTCCCACATTGATTTAACTTTCAAGAATTGCAGCCACAATGATTGTCAGTATATTTGACCTCTTGAATCCATACACAGACTTTAGACACAAACTGGTGATAGTTTTAGGTTTAATTATTTCAACTAACATTTTGGATCCCACACTTATATGGTAATCAACATTCCTCAGGAGCTTTTGAGCGGTCTAGGGTATTTTTACTAGAAGAGACTATTCTTAGAGCTTTCAAAGAGAAGCCAATCCTTAGGTCAGTGCCATCGCACAGCAGAGAGGCGGCAACAACAATGAAGTCTAGAATATCCAGGTTATGCTTATCCTCAGGTCAGTGCCAGCGCACAGCAGAGAGGCACACAACCTATCTTCTTGTTAGAGCAGCTAAATTTTCTTTTGCACAGAATGCACCAACAACATATGTGATTAGCTTGATAGCATTTGTCTTTCATTTTTTTCGTGCTTTGCTCTATTTATGGTCATCCGCACACATTTGTCGCGTTTACATGCTCATTACCCCTTATTGGAATATTGTTGATTGTGTTAACCAGTGATAAGATGGCAGCCCACAATCAGTTGAACAACTTAGTTTGATCTTGAGATCACTAGTCAGGTCTAATCATCTATTGTGTTGAATCTACCGATATATCATTTGTGGTCTAGCAACCTCTAGGTCTACTTTCTTTGTGTTACCTTAGTAGTTACCAGTTTACTATCATCTTCCCTTTATGTTGCTTAGACTACACAGACTTATACTTTGAATTTTGCATCTTTTCTAAAATAAAATTTTAAAGTCCCTTTTGATTTGTTCCTGTGTACTATCATTTCCCAAAAGGTTTGAATCGGTATCACAGATACGATCTACCTTATATCAGCTATCCACTCCTTCTCCCTCGTTTTTTAATATTACTAGCTGACCTACTTTCCCCCTAAAATTCTAACATCATATTGGATTTAATTATTTTAGGATTTTAACAGACAGCTAAATACATGAATTTAATTTACCAGAATAACATAAATAAGGAAAAATATATATATATATATAACTACAATGCATCGGACTACACATGATCATCATCAGGAATAACATCAATTTTCTTTTTAACGCCGTTGACCTCTAACAGATATAGAAAATGTGGTTTATCAAAGGCTTTTGTATAGAGGTCAGCACGTTGAAAGTCACTATTAATTTTTACCACATCGATTAAGTTCTTTTCAAAACAGTCTCTTTATGAAATGGTATTTAATACCGATGAGTTTGGTCTTTGGATGTTGTACCGGATTTTTAGTTACTGCAATTGCAGCAGAGTTATTGACAAAGATAAGAGTAGAAGAAAACTTTAAACAGTAATCCCGCATTTGCTATTGAATCCAGATGATTTGTGAACAGCTACTTGCAGCAGCAACGTATTCGGCTTCACAGGTTGACAATGCAACCGAGGTCTGCTTCTTACACTGGCAGGTAACTAATCTCCTCCCAAAGAATTGACACCCTGCTGATGTAGACTTGTAGTTCATCTTGCAGCCCTCGTAATCCGAGTCACTATACGCCATGAGCTCAAAGTCATCATCATGAGGATACCACAAACCAAGTGTGGGTGTACCCATCAGATAACAAAATATCCTTTTGACCCCGATCAGATGGTTAACCTTAGGCTTAGACTGATTCTAGAACATAAACAGTAGCATACATAATATCAGGTCTTGAGGCAGTGAGATACATGAGGGATCCAATCATTCCTCGGTACATTGTGGCATCTACCAGATCTCCATTTTCGTCAGGTGCTATATCATGATTTGTAGCAGGTGGAGTCCCAGCAGCAGAAGCATTCTCCATGTCAAACTGACTGAGAATGTCTCCCACATACTTGGTCTGATGTAGAAAGATCCCATTTGGTGTCTGATCCACCTGTAACTGGAGAAAGAATTTCATCTCCCCCATAGCACTCATCTCAAACACTTTCTTCATAACTGCTTCAAACTCTTTGCATAATGCTTCGTTCTTTGAACCGAAGATTATGTCATCGACATAGATTTGTACTAGCAGTAGGTCTCCATCTTTTTCTTTGATGAACAGTGTGCAGTCAATGACTCCCCTGCAAAAGCCGTGTTTCACAAGATGAGTTGAGAGTTTCTCATACCAGGCCCTTGGAGCTTGATGATGCCTGTATAAGGCCTTGTCGAGATTGTAAACTCTATCCTGATGATAAGGATCTTCAAATCCCTTGGATTGACTGACATACACCGTCTCTCAAATTTCCCCATGAAGGAATGCACTCTTCACATCTAATTGATAGACTTTAATCTTCATATACGATGCATAGGCAAGGAAGATACGGATTGCTTCCATCCTTGCCACGAGTGCAAACACTTCATTGTAGTCAATCCCCTCGACTTGGCGAAACCCTGAACAACCAGTCGAGCCTTGTTCCTGATAATGACCCCTTGGTCATCCTTCTTGCATTTCAAGACCCATTTGGTGCCAATGACCTTAGCACCTTTAGATCTATCTACCAGAGTCCATACTCCTAACTTCTTGAACTGAAGAAGTTCTTCTTGCATGGCACTCACCCATGCCTCATCGTTTAGTGCATCACTGACGTATTTTGGCTCAAACTGCGAGACAAAACTCCGATAAGCACCATCATGAATGTATCCCTTTTCCATAACAGAGGTATAATCAGCTGAGTACAGCTGATTTCAGGTTTGTACTCCTGATCTGACATCCCCAATGACATTGTCTAAGGGATGATAGACGTTTAGACGTGATCCTGGAGTAGTAGGAACAACTACCTTAGAGCCAAGATTATAAACATTTGGTTCTGCATCACCGTTAGATGCTTGTGGACTTTCAGGAACTGGAACCTGTTCCTCCTGACTGTTCTGGTCATCTTCTTCAGCTTCATCCTCAGAGGAGGAGTCACTGTCGTCGACTACTCCCCCTGATTGAGTAGATGATTCTCCCTGTGAACTCGATGATGTTGAATCAAGAGATGGTGGATTCAAGATATCATACATCATTTGAGTAGCTAACTCATCATCAGAAGGAGAGATAGGGATGTTGAAGAACTTAAAGAATTCATCATAGTGAAAAAGTAGGCGGGTCCTTTGCCAGTAGGTGGTGTGGTATATCTTTGAACATCAACATTACACCACACTTCTACTAGACCCGTTGAGTTGTTGTAAACACTCTTGTTCGGTATGTTGTATCCTAGGAAGATTCCTTCATCAGCCTTCTCGCTAAATTTTCCTTCTTGAGTCTTCTTCAGAAGTGTACACGGCGCGCTAAATGGTTCGAGAATACTCCAGATTCGGTTTACGTCATTGTAGTAGCTCGTAACATGTCTTTCCGTGGCACTTGACTATCAGAACTCGATTCAGTGTATAACACGCATTAGCCACTGCCTCATTCCAGAATTGGATAGGCAGTTTCGAGTCTGCCAGCATTGTCCGTGCTGTCTCTATCAAGCTTCTGTTCTTTCTCTCAGCAACACCATTCATCTGAAGCGTGTAGGCAGAAGTGAATTGATGCACAATTCCCTTTTCCTTGCAGTAAGCCTCCATCCACTGATTCTTGAATTCAGTCCCGTTGTCTGAGCGTACTTGTCTCACCTTTAGCTTGTAGAGAGATTCCAGTGTGGTTACTAACTCTTTGAATGACTTAGATGTTTCTGATTTGGACTTCAGAAACATTACCCAAGAGAATCTTGTGTAGTCATCAGTAACCACAAAACAGTACAAGTCGCCTGCAATGCTCTTTGTACTGACTGGACCAAACAGATCCATGTGAAGAAGTTCAAGAGGAAGTTTATTAATGAACTTTCTTTTCCTTATGAGATTTCTTCGTCTGTTTGCCTTTCTTGCAAGCTACACAAAACTCAGGAGTTGGAAATTCTTGACATTAACTCCTCTCACAAGATCCTTCTGGATCAAGTGATTCATCTTCCGTTGATTGATGTGTCCCATTCTCCTATGCCAGAGATGGAGTCCTTCTCAGTGGCTTTTGATAGAAAGCACTGAACTTCATGATCCGTTGTAGAAGCTGTTGAGAGATCCAAAACATAAAGGTCTTTATATCTTGAAGCTGTCATCAGAACTTGGTCCTCCGGAATCACGTAGTCTTTCTTTAGGACATAACACTTCTTGTTGTCGAATATGACTTTAAAACCTTTATCACAGATTTGGGAAACAGAAAGTAAGTTGTTTTAAAGTTGTTGAACGTAGTTCACCTTATCAAACTTAACTTTCTGATTTCCAACTTCTCCCTGAGCTGTGATATAGCCTCCCTTGTTCCAGCAAACAAACATGCCCTCCTTTTATTTGCTTGACGTTTGATAAAAGAGCCCTGTTTCCTGTCATGTGCCTGGATGCTCCGCTGTCTACAATCCACGTGTTGGTTTCAGCACTGTAGCGAACACCCTGCACCTACAATGTAAACATTATTTAGGTTAGGAACCCAAGCCTTTACTGGCTTGGGTTTCCCAGAGGCATCACACATCATGAATTCAACCCATTGACCCTTAGAGGGTGAGGATAGCTCAGGTTCCTTCTTGTCATCATTATCAGACACAGAGGATGACTTTCTTTCCATAAGCCAGATTTGTGCAATGCCTGTTTGTGATAAACAGTCGACTGGCTAATGGGTTGAACGTTAGGTTCACTAGTTCTTCTAGGTGGAGTTAAAGAACTCCTCTTAGAATACTAGGTTTTGAATCCTGAAGTTCAATCTTCTTCCTAGGTGTCTGATAGTAAGGACAAAAGGAAGCAATGTGTCCACACTCTCCACAGTTGTAGCACGACCTGCTATCAACTTTATGATTAAACTTTCGTTGTGGAGATGTGTGTGACACCCTAGTAACATCACTTAGTTTGGGTTTTGACTCTGTTTCTTTGATGTTTTCTTCTGTTTAACAAAATCAATTGTTTTAACATTTTTAACATCTTTTTCCTTTGGTTAACTGGTTTTTGACATGAAGCTTGTGAAAGATTAACATTTGCAGTCCTTTTAGATTCAGATTTGACTTTGTTTGACTCGGACTTTATATTAACCTTTTCAAATTCTTTTTCCAGATAACACAAGGCATTTTACCCTTTGCCTTTGAAGTGGCCTTCTTTTGTTTTGTTCCAGATTCAATTGATGAACATGAGGAATCTGGATCACTAACAAGAGAGTAGACACCACATGATCCTTGATGGGGTTGTTATTTATTGGTCTACTCTTAGTGTTCATCAAGGTCTCAGGTGGTGGTGGAACCACTTTATAACCCAAACCCTCCCTGTTGTTACGCTCTCTCACTAAGTGTTGGACAATGTGTGATGAACTTGTCCAATGTGCAGTTTTTGCTTTAATGAGTTTACTTCTACTTCTAAGACTGCCTTTTGCTTCTTAGTGTCTTCTAGGGAGTTAAGATAGTACCTAATGTCATTGCTTGGTTAAATGCAACTACTTCAGTTTCCTTAAGCTGTTTGGTCAAAAGGTCTATCTTTTCTTTGTAACTATGCTCATTTTGTTTTAAAACTCTATTAGCCTCAGTGCACAGTTGCAAATCCTTTACTAAGTTATCATTATGATCTAATAACCTAGCAAATTTCACATCTATGCTATCTCTAAAAGTATCACAATCAAAACAAGCATGATTTTTTAACAGTTAGTCAGTGGTACTTACCTGAGGAGGTTTAGGAGTTACCCATCAACGCAGCATCAGATGTCTCTGGTTTTGGTGATTCTGTCTTTGCTGTTGAAATACCTTCTTCAGGCTTGTAGCTGACCTCAGTTGCAGTTGCCTCTTCAATATTTGACATCGCTATCTCAACTGCAATATCTCCCTCACTCGCGGAATCATATCTAAATCTTTTACACTGGCAATATTAGATTCCCCTGGAAGACAAACTGAAAGCTCCAGTCCTGTCCTTCATCATCATGAGCAGTCAAGGCTTTTGGATCCTTGCTTGATGAAGTAGAACTGCTAGCTTGCTTGTCTTGACGAGTGAAGGACGAGAATGGGTTCCCATTCCCATTCTTCTTTGGCTTCACACATTCTCTCTTGAAGTGCCCCTTTTCTCCACAGTTAACCAGGTCATTTACTCTTGTCAAAGCCAAATGTGGTATCCTTAGTAGCAACCAAGTTCTATCCGGTGTTTTTCACAAAATTCTTTGCCCTCCGGACAACACTAGCTAAGGCCCACATAATGTCCATTCTCTCCAGCTCCATTTCATCCACTTGCTCATAGTCCTCATCTACCAGATGGCAATTTTCAATCTTCCCAGCAACAAGTCCATCATAAGAATGAACCACTGCTGCCAAAAGATCCATGTGCTCTCGAGCTACTTCCACAATCACATTACCGAGGTTCTCGGTCTTCAGTCTAGTAGCATTCGCTTCAGTTCCAATGTAATGGGTACAAGAAGACCCTGACGTTTTGAACCTGAAGGAGAAGCTTGTGAAGGACCCGATGAGCTAGACACAAATGCAGTCTGAGAGGTGCTCCAGACGTCTTTGCTTGAGGCGTGGCAGTGTACAAAGCTGGATTCTGAGTGTGCGACGACTTCTGAGCTCTGTACTTCATCCTAAGTGCTTCTTCTCACAGCTTTAGAATGAAGTCATTGATATCCAACTTTGCTAGCATCTTATTCTGTCTCAGATTTGACACAAATGAAGGCCACTTTTCCGGCAATCCGTCTGCGAAATTTGAAACCTTTTCTTCCATGGTAGTAGCAACAGCATGTGTATGCATTTCACTCATCAGATGGTAGAATCTATCAATAACATCGTCCAAACTCTCATTTCCCATCGATGAGAAGTTGTCAAATTCTTCTTCAGTTCCTTAGCTTTAATTGCCTTCAGTGAAGCATTCCCGTCGTATCTCTTTTCCAGCTCATCCCACAATTTCTTGGCCTGCTTATTCTCTGAGTACTAGTGGAAAATATCTTTAGGAATAGACTGTGTAATCAATGCATAAACTCTCTTCTCTGCATTATAGTTAACTTTCTGAGCATCAGTCATCCCTCCCAAAGTAAGCTTTACCCCATCTGCTCCCACCGCATACTATACCCAATCTCGATAGCTTCCCACAAATTTGGATCCACACCATTGAGGTAGATCTCAAAACATTGTTTCCAGTGGGGAAACTCATCTAACGTTAAGAGTTTTGGTGGTTTATTATGATTCCCCACCTCACTCTCAAGCAATAGTAGGTTCTGGATCCTTGAGTCCTTGCCGACATTAAATGCTGACATCTGATCTTCCATCACGATTAACTTTTAAGTGTACTAAACAAACTGTCAAACTGGTGCGACTGGGTGATGCGAATGGGCTATCCGTGCGAATGAACTATGCGATTGGTTCAATCGTGCGGCTGAACTAAGCGATTGGCCCAGTCGTGCGAATGAAGCTGATGCGTATGAACACTGCGAACGGATGGTTCAGTCGTACGAATGGAGATGCGACTCAGTCCAATCGTGTGTCTGGTGTATGCGAATGAAGTCCAGTCGTGCGAATGGCTCACTCGTGCGACTGAAGCTACTGTTTTGCGAAAATTTCTAGGTTAAACGTGTTTTAGCCATAAAAATTCGAAATTTCGGAAACCCTAATCGCCTAAGGCCGTAGAAACCGAAACTTGATGAGCAGGGAACATCCAAGACAACTTTTGACATAAAAGATTGTGTTTTTAGTGTAAAAACACAAACTTTTTATCAATCTTGATTGAATCACACGTAATCAAGAGCCAGTGCTCTGATACCACCTATTAGCACCTGGTATTTGAAAAAAATACTGAATGATTAACGTCTAAACCAAACCAAATAGTGCGGAATCCTATTTGATTGGCGATCTAATAAGTGAGAACGCACATAGAATCAATAAAGTATTGAATCAAACGTTAAGAATCGATTAGGAATCGATCTACAGCGTTCTATGAACTTGGAGTATCAACTTGGAGGCTTCTGGATGGCTAGGGTACGTCTGGAGTCGAAATAGAATGAATGCCTTTTTTTCTACGAATTGGGTTGTATTTATAGGTTAGTATTGTTCATTCGTGCGACTGAACTATTAGTATGGTTCAGTCGTGCGATTGAACCATGCGGTTGATTCATCCGCACGACCGAGTGTTCAGTCGTGCCACTGAGCCAATCTTATGTTACAATCATACGACTGATCTAGTCTCCTGGTTCAGTCGTGCAACTGAGTCATTCGTATGAAGTTATTCATGCGTATGGTCCATTCGCATGGCCATTCATATGATAACTTCATTTTATTAAGTTTGAATGTATTAATTAATATAACATTATGTGTAACAATTCAAACAACCACAAACCTAATTAACTAATTCAACTTCGACTCATTACTGAAATATTAACATTATAAATAACAAACAACCAATATCATTTCATTAATCATTCCAAACATTTTATCAGAATCAGACAAACAAGATCTATTACATTCATATCATGATCTAGGGACAAACATGTATCAACAAGATTTGTGGCACTCAAGTCTTTGATCATATTTTGCCTATCAAATTTCCTTGTTAACCTGAGGTTCTTGTGTGGCCACAGTCTCCTGTACATAACTTTCCTGAACTTAAGAGAGAGTAGGAACATGTTTGTAGAGACTTTTTAGTATATTTTCTTCCTTGATGTGAAGGAGCAATCATGCATCCTCTACTTCCTTATTCTCTCTAGAGATTTCCATGTTTTCCAGTTCATTGAGTTCCACTAAGGGGAGGGAGATGACTTGATCAATGTCATAATTCATGGTCTGTAAGTAAGTAATCTTGACTGGCCTCAACTTATCATTTTTAGTATCTGGGCCGGGGGCAGCCTAATGGAACTAATGGAACTATCTCCCCTTTGTAGCTTGCATGAAACTTGAATGAAACTTGAATACCTAATGGAACTATCTCCCCTTTGCAGCTTGCATGAAACTATAATACCTAATGGAACTATCTCCCCTTTGCTTCCTCTTCCTCTCTCTCCTCCTCCCTCTCCTTAGGAGTCATTTCCCTTTTCCATTGTTACCTACAGACCTTTGTGACTCAGGGTGGAGATAGCTTTGGCCTTCATTGCTTGGAGTAACATCCATGCTCTGGCCAGACAGGTTGTAATTCACCATTACTATCATGTGTTTCATTAAGGGGATGAATTTCTGATGTAGTTGTAGGTGTGACAGGGCTCTCAAGCTCTATCACTGGGCCTTCAATTAACGTTTTCTCTTTGAAGCTAATCTCAAGGTCTGCCTTGATATCCAGTTAACCAATGACATTACCTGATTGCCTTTTTCTTCTTCTTACGATGAATACTTCAATAATTCTATCTTGAATCCTTTTAGCCAGTTTACTAGCTTATCTAGATTGGCTTGGATTGACAAGTGGCATGTTGATAAGGTCAAGACCTTCATAGTAGTTGAAGGTCTGAAAACTAAAAACTTCTTGATGTCCTTGAACTCTATAAAGAATGAGTACTCTTCTATTAGCATCATACCTCCACCCAATTATGTAGTTGGAAGTTCCTTGAGGTGGAGATGACACAACCATTGGAATACCTTCCTCAAAATGACTTTGAATGGGAGAGTCTAAAGAGTCCACATCGATGTGAACTTGTGCAAGTTGCTGAGTAGGAACAATTGCAAGTGAGGATAGTGAGTCCTTAATGTCTATACGTTGTGAAGAACTCCCAGGTTCTATGATTGTTATGACTTTCTTCCCATTTTTAGTAGCATCACCCTGTTGCATAAGTGAGCTAGGGTTAGGTCAATCACATCCACAGGTTCTTGTGTTCCTGGATGAACTCTCCCTAAAGGTCTCTCAGCTAGTTGTTCATTGGAATAAGATACTCAAGTTGCTAGTCATTGACCATATTTTGTAAGGTAGTCACCTAAGATTCCAAGTGACTAACATTAGAAACTAAATAGGTGCACGTTCTTGCCAGTTTCTGCACCTTTGGTATTAAATTCCCCTCTTCATCATGAGAAAAGTCATTGGGAGATGAGATAATTGGACTAAAGTCCTTAGTCTCATCAAAAACATTAGGTTCTTGGCAGCTGGATTTCCTCTGCTCACTGCCAACTTCAAGTGAAATGTCAATAGGCTGAGTTGCAATGGTTGAGGTCTTAATAATGTAATCACTTGCAAAAGTGAGAGCCTCTTCCATATGGACCTTCTGAACAGGTTCAGGGAGATCCACCTCAGTGGTAGGTGGATGAAGTGGGATAGACAATAGAGAGGCAGGACCACTCATCTCTCTTTGAGTAGGGGAGAAAAAGAGAGACTCATGGTACTCACTGAATCCTAAGTTTTCATCATCATGGAATTTAAGGCTAGAAATTGGTTGGTTGAGGTCTAAAGGCTGGGGATGGTAACTTTCCCCTAAAGGTTGTTCACTTGAGTGTTGAGACTCAAAGTGAAGGGTTAAGGCTATTGGGCTAATGAGCTCATCAGGCTAAGCATGAGGAACCTCCACATTGATTCTTGATGAGATGGGAGTGGTTTTCTCCTTAGGAGAAGTGGCAGCTCCAATGACCACTTCTTCCTATGTCGGTAGTGATATAGGGGTTTGCACAAGCTGAATAGCTAGTGCAGGGGTTTGTTTGGATTTTCTTTGGTAGGTGAGGGTGATTTGAGGCTGTTTAGGTTGTTGAGATGTAGAAGGTATGGGTTCAACACTAGCTTGTGTTGCTAGGTTGTCACCTTGAGTAATGAGCTCTAACATTTTGAGGACAAGGGCTATTTCTACCCTAGAGAAGCCAATAGTTGGCTTGTTCATGATTTTAGAGATGCTAGGCTTTATCAGTCACAATTTAAGAATATTATCAGTTTCCATTAAATGTGAGCCCAGTTCATAGTTAAGAATGTATTGAACATATCTAGAAAACATATAATACTCTAAGGAGTCCAAGTTTGCAATTAAATTTATATTCAAAAATTGAGAATACCTGAACTTGAACCCTTGAACTATTCCATGCACTATGAAGGAGAGATCTTCAGGAATTTATTCCAACCTCCCATGCTTATTGGACAAGCTATGGATGACTACGTATAGTATGTATTTCCATTGGGATGAGACCTTACCTTTTCTGAAGGTCTTTATAGAGATATCTCCTCATAGGCCATCTACTAAAAAGAGTGGTTAACAGCTTCCTCTAGGAAGGACAATTCACCTTCCTCATCATCCAGCTAAAGATGGTTGTTGATGATGGCCGGAGTGATGAAGATTGTTTTTCCCTACACTGTTGCAGACAGTGCCTTCTCCTTATCAATAATGGCCTCTTGGTAGGTTTTCTAAAATTCAAGCAGATGATCCTCATAGAGAACATGATCAATGGTTAGGGAGGTGAAATAGTTAGATAGAGCCAGAAAATGGCAAACCTCTGACAAAGTAGTATCTTTCTTAGAGTTTAAAAGAGCAACCTGATTGTGTTGCCTGTGAAGCTGTATGGAGAAATCAGGGTTGTTTCTATGGTTTAGGTTGGCCATTTGAGAAAGCTTAAGGGTGAAGAAAATGAAGAAGAAAGGCGGTTTTAGGGTAAATTTAGGTTTAGCAAAGGTACAGAGGAAGAAGAGAAAAAAGAGGGGGGAACCGATGGGTATATATATGAAATGAATTTTAGACAAAACTAATGAAAGAGGATAAACTTTGAAATCCGGATGTCGGTCCCACCTCTGAAAAAGTAATTTCTTTTGCCCAAAAATTAGTTTTCTTGTAAGTCTAAAATCTTTCAAAAGTAATTTTCCTTTAGAAGTTTTGAAGAAAAGCTTTGGAAGCCAAATTGGCTTCGGAACATATTCCAAAGAGTTTAGAAAATTTTGCTTGAGAAGAGATTAACACTTGAAAGTTTTAATAAAATCTTCCGAGAGTTAATTGCTTTCAAAAGAAAATTATTCTGTAAAACACACAAGTATTTTAACAAGAAGTTAACCTTTAGAAGATATTTTGGAAATATGTTTTGAAGGTAAATTTTCTCAAGTACTTCTTTGTTTTGAAGACTTAAATTTCTTCCACAGGTAAATGGATATATTCCAATGGATAAAAGATTAAAATTTTCAAAAATCTAAGGAATATGTTCAAAAAAGATTTTTCCTTCCTAAGTAAACAAGGGCTTATGAAAATGATAAAATAGACAAGTTAGAACACACAAATTTTATAAATAATATGATTATATTTTAAGAAAAGCTACTCAAAGATAATCATTTGAATATTTGAAACAAGATATTTAAATCTCTGTACATCAAATGCTTTAGTGAACAGATCATAATATTGTTAATTTGTGTTAACTTAGACTAGTTTGATTAACCCCTTCTCAAAGTTATTCTAATCAAATGATACCTGATATTGATGTGTTTTATCCTTGATTGCTGCACAGCATTCTCTATGATAAAGATAACACTGATGTTGTCTATATGGATAGAAGTCTCCTTGAAATTGAATCCATAATCTAGCATCCGTTTCTGAATCCAAAGCACTTGAGCACAACAGCTTGCAACAAGAATGTATTCAACTTCAACAATTGATGCAAAGACACATGATTGCTCCTTTCATTGCCATGAGACTACCCTTCCATCAAGGAACTGACATCCCTCTAATGTAGACTTTGCAGTCATATTTCATCCACCATAGTCACTATCTATGTATGCATACATATTGAAATCAAAATTCTTTGGATACGAAAGGCCAAGTGTTGAGGCACCTTTAAAGTATCTCCAAATTCTTTTGATTGTGATTAGGTGTGACATCTTGGAGTTGGCTTTGATGGGGTTTGTTAGAACACAAAATAAACAAGTTTAACCTTTTAAACTTTCTGAAAAACGCAGCGGAAGTAAAGCATTATAACATGTTTATAAGCTGAAAATATCATGTTCTTAATGATGTTTTAAGATGGAAAAACAAACCCAAATCAAAAGGATCTTTAATATGTGAATGAACAAGCTATGAACATATGTTAAACTACATAAAATCACAGCTTCAATGAGCTGTGATAACTACCTTATTCAGCAGCAACACAACCAAAGAAAGGGAGGTTTTTGGATGCTAAAATCGACCAAGACTTCAAGTGTAGAAGTCCTCAAGCTTGTATACCCCAAGCCTCCTTGCAATCACCTTCTTGTTAGGAAGATTCACCACCAAAAAGCTTCAAAAACCCTCTAAAACAAGCTGCTAGAACCGTGGGTTTTAGAGAGAGAGGAGAGAGCCTTTTTTTTTATCTATTGCATCTAATGAGAAAAATATGAGAGAAAGGAAGACTCCAAGACAAGTTAATGTGTGTTCTTTTCAAAGCAAAAGGGGTCCAATGAGAATAAAGGGGGGGGGGGCGAATTCAAATGAAAAACAAAAGGATTTTTCCCTTTTAAACATAGTACACCCACACATTAAAATGGTCTTGTAACTAGACATACAATGAACCATTTATTTGTATGTACAAGTTATATAAGTCTTACAATTAACCATTTAACTTATCAGTTATAATTTCTCATTATTATTTGGTGTTATCTAACTTATTTAAATAACACTTCAAATAATATTATTGAACAAAATATTCCAATAAGTTGTTCCATCTCATATGCAACTTATTTAGAAAACCTATTTTCTAAATTGGTGTAAATATTTAATTGCATGATCATATCATCAATTACATATTAATTGGTGTTTGCTAAGCTTGTTATTGGGTATAACCCGACTTGGATCATAACGTACTAACCGCATCAATATTCTACGTGTCTTGGGCATATACAATCCTACAATCTCCCACTTGCCCAAGATTCATAGAAGATTGATGCAAGCAGTAAATACCGCCTAACAACGGTTTACTACCCTTAATACGCATGACTTATAGCCATTCAATAACATGATCTTATTCAAGTATCCTACTTGAAATGATTTAGGTGAATCAATCATTTATCCTTTTGTTACAGATGTCATGTTAAATCCAAGAACACAGAGTGATCATTTCTTGTTGATTTAACTTATCAGGCCTTAGACATCTAACTCTCAACGAATAAGAGGAACAAATTCCATCTTGACTACATACATTTCTCACAAACACCTCGTGTCATACCTGAACATACCCTTATGTATTGTCCATTATTTTAGGACAGTGAAGAATTAGCTAAAGGTATAATACTTGGTGAATATTAAAACCCAATATGTATCTCAGGTCAGAGGATACCAATGATATTCGCCTTTGCTCAAATTTACTTATGATCAATCAATAAGATTCCATGTAGTAAAATTTGAGATGCGGGTCAGTCCAATATTTGTATCCCACAATATCTATGAACCTTGGTAGCAACCCATTGCTTTATATTCATCCTTATGAATATCAACCAATCCAAGTTCATAATAATCTTACCCTCACACTTGTTCCCACAAGTATGAACGACTACGGACATTTAGAGTAAACAATTTACTCATGGATTAAACATGCTAAATTGGAACATTAATTGAAACATTATAACCAAATAATTTTATTCAAATAATAAGAGTTCCTCATATCCAAATAAAAAATGTACAGATCAAATCCAATCACTAGAATATCGAAGTCCATGGCACAAGTATGACCTTCATGCTTTGCCTTTTCAAGGAGCTTCATGAGAGGATCCGCAATGTTTTGATTCGTGTGAACTTTGCGAATACATATCTTTCCCTTTTCAACTTCATCTTGTATGTATTTGAATCTCCGCTCAATGTGCCTAGTCTTTTGATGAGCACGAGGTTCCTTGATTTGAGCAATCACACCCTTGTTGTCACAAAAGATCTCCAGGGGGTCCTGAATGGAAGGGACAACCCCCAGATCGGCAACGAATTTCTTTAACCATGCAGCTTCTTGAGCTGCCAATGAGGCGGTGACGTATTCTGACTCTGTAGTTGATAGAGCCACCACATCCTGTTTGGAGCTCTTCCATGAGACCGCTCCTCCATTCAGAATGAAAATATATCCCGATTGTGACCGAGAATCATCACGATCGGTTTGGAAACTCGCATCCGTGTAACCTTTTACAACGAGTTCCTCATCACCAGATCCATAGATCAGGAACATATCTCTTGTCCTCCTTAGGTACTTAAGTATGTTCTTAACAGCCATCCAATGACTGTTTCCAGGATTTTGTTGGTAACGACTTGTCATGCTTAAGGTGCATGACACGTCCGGTTGAGTGCATATCATTGCATACATGATGGATCCAATAGCAGATGCATATGGGACTGCCTTCATTTTATCTTGCTCATCCTTTGAGCTAGGACATTGAGTCGTACTCAATATCGTTCCTCTTTGAATAGGTACGGTTCCTATCTTAGAGTTTTCCATCTTGAACCTTTTCAAGATCTTATCAATGTATGCACTTTGATTCAAACCAATCAATCGCTTGATTTGTCCCTATAGATCTTTATTCCCAGAATATAGGTGGCTTCTCCAAGATCCTTAATGGAAAAAAACTTCCAAGCCAGGTTTTTACACCTTCCAAGGTTGGAATGTCATTTCTAAATAGTAGTATTCATCAACATACAATACTAGGAAAGTTATTATGCTCCCACTAGCCTTCTTATACACACAAGCCTCATCAACATTTTTGATGAAGCCAAATTTCTTTACCTCCTCATCAAAACGATGATTCCAGCTTCTCGATGCTTGTTTCAATCCATAGATTGATTTCTTTAACTTGCATACTTTATTAGGATGTATGGATCGACAAAACCTTCAGGGTGAACCATATAGACATCTTCCTCAAGATATCCATTTAGGAAAGCGGTTTTGACTTCCATTTTCCAAATCTCATAATCATAATGAGCAGCTATGGCAAACAATATCCTTATAGACTTTAGCATCGCAACGGTGAGAAGGTTTCATCATAATCAACCCCTTGAGTTTGAGTGAAACCCTTTGCTACAAGTCTAGCTTTATAAGTATCCAAGTTTCCATGCATATCGGTTTTCTTCTTGAAAACTCACTTACATCCAACTACCTTGGAATTAAGAGGTGGTACAACAAGTTCCCAAACTTGATTGTCATACATGGATTGCATCTCTACGTTCATGGCCTCAAGCCATTTGTCACAATCCAATTGGACACTACATCATGGTATGTGGTTGGTTCATCTGAATCTACCACATAGCATCCATCCATGAAAAATCCGTATCTTTCAGGTGGATTACTAGTTCTACCACTTCTACGAACGTTTTGTGTGTATTGATCAACCACTTGATCAACCTCAACATCCTCATGTTGAGTGCTAGTTTCAACCAAACATGCATCGGTTTGTGGTTCTTGATCTTCCTCAAGATCCACTGTTCTACTGCTAGTTCCTTCCATAAGGAACTTTGCTTCTAAGAACTCACCCTTTCTGGAAACAAAAACCTTTTGTTCCAGTGGATCATAGAAATAATATCCCATAGAATCTCTAGGATATCCAATAAAGATACACTTGGTGGATCGGAATTCTAATTTGTTTGGGGTGGGAGTCTTAACATAAGCCTCACAACCCCAGACCCTTAAGTATGATAGGGATGGAACTCTTCCATGCCATATCTCAAAAGGTGTCCTTTCCACCTTTTTGGTTGGGGCCATATTTAGAATACGGGCCGTGAAAAGCAAAGCGAAACCCCAAAATGATAGAGGTAATGTGCTTCTAGCCATCATAGATCGGACCATATCCAATAAGGTTCGATTCCTCCTCTCAGACACACCATTGTGTTGTGGTGTTCCAGGTGGAGTGAGTTGTGAGACAACCCCACAACTCCTAAGATGATCTTGAAAAGCATCACTTAGGTATTCACCTCCTCTATCGGTACGGAGAACTTTAATTGACTTGTTGAGTTGATTTTCCACTTCATTCTTGAAGATTTTGAACATTTCAAAAGCTTCATCTTTGTGCCTTAATAAGTACACATACCCATAGCGACTATAATCGTCGGTAAAGGTAATGAAGTATCTTTCATCATTCCTAGTCATTGGCTTAAAAGGACTACATACATCCGAATGTATGATTCCTAAAAATCTTTTGCCCTTTCGTTAGTTCCACTAAAGGGTGCCTTAGTCATTTTACCTTGTAAACAAGATTCACACACATCAAATGAATCATATTCATTTGTTTTTTAAAGACCATTTTCAACAAAAGATAATACATATCATAATGTCTTAACTAGGATACAAAAAAAATGTTCCTAGTCAAACTAGGAGCATACAAAACATTCTTCAAAATAACATCCAAGCCACTTGGAAGTTTCAAGATGTAGTCCCCACGAGGTTCAACTTGGACTTTGGTTCCATTGCCCATGAAGAGGCTAACATCCCCTTGATTAAAGTCCCTACTTCTTTTGAACCCCTGCAACAAATTGCAAATATGAGTTCCACATCCGTATCTAATACCCATGTGTTTGAAGATGTAACATTAAGATCAATATGAATCATGTATATTGTACCTGAGGTCTGCCTGGCATCCGTCTTGGCTTTCAACTCTTGGAGATGGACAGGACAATTTCTTGCCCAATGTCCAATCTCCCCACACTTGAAGCATGGGTCATTGGTAGCAACCTTTTGCTTCTTCTTTTGTGGTTGGGTGGCACCCTTGCCACCCCTTTCCCCTTTCCCCATACGGGTCCCTTACCCTTGGCAACCTTTGCCTTGGGTGCGGGATGAGGCCTTTTCTTGTTCCCACCTTCATTGATGGTGAGAACGGGTAAAACCCGTTACCCATGGCCGCCTCGGCTATTTTGAGCATTGAGTGAAGCTCACCAGTGCTTTTGTCCCAAGCATTCATGTTGTAATTCAACACGAATGTCTCGAACTTCTTGGTAAGGCCATTGAGGATCAAATCCGTGGCCAATTCCTTCGAGATGGGACAATTAAGTCTTTCGAGGCGGTCAATATGGCTTTTCATCTTAAGTACATAAGATGAAACCGATTGGTTGTCATCCAAACATGCATGGAGTGCTCGAACCGTTTCGAAGCGCTCAACCCTTGCTTGCTGTTGGAACGTTTCCTTCAGCTGGGTTATCATGTCATAAGTTCCGTGATGTTCATACTCCTTTTGGAGATCCGGAGTCATGCTCGCTAGCATAAGACAAGACACTTGGACGGAGTCCTCAGTGTACTTTAGCCAATCGTTATAGGCCTCCTCATCATCCTCAGCAGGTTGATCGGGGATACGGTCGTCTAAAATATATGATCGTCTTTCTTGCTTGAGAACGATTCTCAAGTTTCGATACCAATCAATGAAATTATTATGATTTAGACGTTCCTATTGGAGAATCGCTCGTATGATTGGGCGGACGCGGATGAATTATCGTGATTATCATTATTGTGGCCATCTACAAAATATAACAAAGATCTATTTTAGTATTTTTGATATTGCTATTTTAAATAATTAATACCTTTTAAGGTCATTTTTTTATATTAAAATCTAGAACCCAACATTACATTTAAATTGTGGTTAGGTGACCTTTATCCTACGATTTAAATTAATAAGGTGGTCAACGATTGACGGTTGCAACCATTTGCAACTTCTAGAGGTATGGGATCGACTCTAAACATCATATGTAAAGTCGGCATGTAAATCCCATTAACACCATTTGGAAACCATATTGTAGGTGATCCATTAAACATGGTTTGCAAATCAAGTTACCCTACTTGCACACACATGTGAGTTTACCAACATAAGTGGTTAGGTGACCTTTATCCCACAAATGTGGTATCCCCACCTTAAGTCACAAGTTCCCTCTAAATGGTTAGGTGATATTTATCACATTAAGAGTTTCCAAATGACTCAAGTGTTGTGCAAAAGGACGGTGTTTTAAACTTGTTGGAATATGGTTGGGAAAAAGTTTAGAGATTTCATAATCTTAGTTTAGAAACTCTATGTACTTGTACTTGCATGCTTTCAAATACAAGATGCCTTATGGTCTTTTGATTAAAACCCATTTTAATCTTTGAAATCATTAAATCAATTTAATAACCTTTTATTACTTTTAATGATTAGAACCATCATTTTCAGCTTGTTAAATTGTTAATTAGTTTGTAATGCATGTCAAAATATCAAACATACAATCAAATAACAAACATTCAAACAAGCATAAGCATACAAACATGAGTGCATAACCACAACCACTAAGTTGACAACACTTGTTTGCCATCACAAGTGTCATCATAAGGTCTTTCCTAAGGGTTGGTAATGACACATTATATGTATCCATGGACTCCCACTTGAATCCATATCCAAATACTTCAAGGTCCATGTTTTTGATGTCCATCTTTGGGTCTTGATCTTGTGCATCTTCCTTTTACAAAATTGTATCCTAATACATTTTTTTCTAATAAAAGAAATGCACCTAATCTATTAATTACATAACCAAATGAACAAATAATTACAACCCAAATAATAAACATAAAAATTACAACCCAATTGAATGAATAAAAAACCACCATACCAATCATCCAAATCAAAAGGCCAAAGACTAGGTTATGCACACTAACATCCAATGATCATATCATCCAAACATATAATGAAACCCCACTTAAAACCACCAAATTTCAGCCAGCACATAAACTGAAATTTTGGGTTTTAAACATTGTCCAAACAATCACATTTCATAATATATATCTTTCAAGGTCTAATCACTAGCATGTGTGATATGACCTTGAAAGTTTGGGAATCATTCATACAAAATATAGCAGCCCAAAATCAGCCTATAATAAGTGATAATACTTCTTTAAAACCGATTTTAAAGACTAAGAACAAGCAAGTTATCCACATAACCGGCTCTTGATGCCATTGATGGGGTTTGTTAGAACACAAAATAAACAAGTTTAACCTTTTAAACTTTCTGAAAAACGCAGCGGAAGTAAAGCATTATAAATGTTTATAAGCTGAGAATATCATGTTCTTAATGATGTTTTAAGATGGAAAAACAAACCCAAATCAAAAGGATCTTTAATATGTGAATGAACAAGCTATGAACATATGTTAAACTACATAAAATCACAGCTTCAATGAGCTGTGATAACTACCTTATTCAGCAGCAAAACGACCAAAGAAGGGAGATTTTGGATGCTAAAATTACCAAGACATCAAGTGTAGAAGTCCTCAAGCTTGTATACTCCAAGCCTCCTTGCAATCACCTTCTTGTTAGGAAGATTCACCACCAAAAAGCTTCAAAAACCCTCTAAAACAAGCTGCTAGAACCGTGGGTTTTAGAGAGAGAGGAGAGCGCCCTTTTTTTGATCTATTGCATCTAATGAGAAAAATATGAGAGAAAGGAAGACTCCAAGACAAGTTAATGTGTGTTCTTTTCAAAGCAAAAGGGGTCCAATGAGAATAAGGGGGGGGGGGGCGAATTCAAATGAAAAAAAAAGGATTTTTCTCTTTTAAACATAGTACACACACATTAAAATGGTCTTCTAACTAGACATACAATTAACCATTTATTTGTATGTACAAGTTATATAAGTCTTACAATTAACCATTTAACTTATAAGTTATAATTCTCATTATTATTGGGGTTATCTAACTTATTTAAATAACACTTCAAATAATATTATTGAACAAAATATTCTAATAAGTTGTTCCATCTCATATGCAACTTATTTAGAAAACCTATTTTCTAATTGGTGTAATATTTAATTGCATGATCATATCATCAATTAAATATTAATTGGTGTTTGCTAAGCTTCTTGTTAGGATCAGTGATCTACGTTTGATTGATTAGAGAGTATAGCAGCGGAATTCTAACAATGAATTAGCCAATTCACAAGAACGAAAAGATATTCAATGAAGAACAAAAACGGTTATAGATAGAGAGAATTCTGCAGATATATTTCATTCATATTCGCTTTCGTGGTAACGGAATGTCACGCTATAATTAGGTCGACACCTCTTATATAAGAGATGTGACGTCTGCTGATGTCACTTGATAGTGACATCTAACAGAATTATTCCAACTGAAACACAACTACTGAAGATGTCAAAACAGCTGACATCTTCTTACAAAAATACTAAGTGTTATCAGTTACTACAACTACTGAAAACATAAAACTACTGACACTACATTGACTGAAGAACAAGCTCTTCAGTCGTTTTACAAAACTACTGAAAGTAAAAATATAAAACTACTGATATCACAACTACTGAAGAAGTACTCTTCAGCTGTTGTGACAAACTACTGAACTTCAGTACTTGGTCTTCAGACTTGAACTCAGACTTTCATTTCATCAGCTGATGACTTTAGTAGATGTCATCAGCTGATGTCTTCATCTTTGTCTTTAGACTTTGTACACCAGTTGTTGATCTTCAGCACTTGTAGACTCTTCAGCTGTTGTACTTCAGTACTTGGTCTTCAGCTTCAGCACTTGTGTTCTTCAGCTGTTCAGCTTCAGCACTTGTGTTCTTCAGCTGTTCAGCTTCAACACTTGTGTTCTCAGCTGTTGAGCTTCAGCACTTAGTCTTCAGCTGTTGAAATCTTCAGTACTTGATCTTCAGCTGTTGAGGTCTTCAGCACTTGTCGAACTGCTGATGAAGCCTTGAGCAGTTGTTGTGATATCATGTGGGACTTAGAGGTTTTCTGATCTGGCTCATTGGTTCTTTTGGTCCAACAAACTCCCCCTGAACCAATGCAGCCAAAACCTCTAATTGATTTATTTTCTCACTTATTGTTGGCAGAATGGTTGGTCTTTTTCCTTCTTGATCAGTTGAGAAGATGACCCATATAAGCACTGGCCTGGAAGAAATCTCAAAGATCTGTTTGGCAAGGTATGAATGGGAACTCTGTTTTGGGGAACAGGACACAGAGTTGTATCCCATTCATGAGATCTACTTCCCCATTATGAGTCTGTACGACTCTCGAACATAGGCCTCAAGGAGAACACCTGTTCCTCCTTGGAGAGTTCTTCTACTCCTCCTTCAAAGAAAAACTCTGGACCATAGTACTCAGATAAGTACTTTACAGTTCTGCCATTTTTCAACTCCACAGTAGTTACCTCCCTATAGACAATTCATCAGGATGAGTGCCCTCAAGGAGTAACTGGCTCATTCTTCTTAATGTCTTCAAGCTTTTATATAATAACCCCTTTTTGATCATCTTGTTTTCCAGTAAGGCTTGAGGGGTCATTTTTGATTGATGAGCCTTCTTGAATTCATCGATTATTTCCCATGGTAAGACTACAATGGCCAACATGATTGTAGAGTCTATTGTTTTTCTAACCGGCCATTATATCTATGTGGAATGGATCTTTTGTGGATTCTAGAACTCACCTTGGGGTCTGGCCATACTCTCACTCTCTCCTTCTGATACTGAAATGTGTATCTGAGTGTACAGCCTCTGAGCATGCCCTTTCATGGCTTGCATAGATGATGACTGAGGAAATTCCTTGTCAACCATCTTCAGTAGTTGCTCATCGTGCTGCTTCTGCTATTCTTCATCTTCTATTTTGACTCTAACCGTTCCCTTTATGAGTCAGGTGTGATCATGAGTTGACTCCTGGGTTCTGGTAGCCTTAGAATAGCAGAGAGTGGCAGACTATCATCTTCATCCTCTTCTTCTTCATCTTCTTCTATCCTCAGCACCCTTCTCCTCCTTCTAGGTGCATCACTGGATGATGGTTGGGTTGTTTTTGTGTAAGGAATTGGTTTTGAAGGTTGAGGATGTTTGGATTTGGGTTTTGAGATTGGTTTGGAGATTTGAGGGGTAGGCTATTTTTGAGTGGGTGATTGGGAAGGTTGTTCAAGCATTTTGGTTGTGAGTTGGCTTTTGTGAGTCTTGCCATTTCAAACCTTTTTCTAGCCCCAGCCTCATCAAGTTCTTCAATGATTATCCCCTTATGAAATTGCTCAGACAGATAGATTCTGGTGGCTATAGCCAGAATACTGTCTCTAGTCCATGAACAAATCTCCATCAGTGATCTTCCTAAGTATTTGGCTATGAGTCGAATCATGATCTCCAATCTCTCTTTCTCCAGCACATCATACCCAGCCCATCTGTTTTGAATTTCCTCTACTTCCAACCTCCTGATCTCACTGTCTAGTGTGGCTGTATCAAAGCCTTGCTTGAAGAGTTGCTCAATGATTTTGTCCATGGATCGGCTGTGTGTTTCATCTGCATCTTTTACCAGCTCTTTCCAAGGATTTTTCTTCAGCATTCGGTTGATCACCAGCACTTTTCTTTCTTTTGTAAGTGATCAGTTGTTGTTCCTTTTCTTTTCCCAACTCCTTGGTTTCTCTTGTCCTTCTCATCCTCAGTTCTTTTTCTTTTCTTTTCTTTCACTGCAGTACTCTCCCCCTTTCGGATGCATTGGTGGCAGGGGTTTGTACCGCAGAAAGTTTCTTTTGCACAGCATCATCAATGAGTGGTTGTAGACGTGAGGAGATCCTCTCATCAATGGCTTTATAAACAATGTCATTGATGATGGGAGTGATGAGAGGTAGGGATTGTTGGAATACAGCAACCATCTGCTCAGGGGGTTCTGTCCCGGAGAGATAGTGCCAAAAGCAGAGGTTGGAGGCTCAGTGGAGTGAGAGGGTAAGTGTTTTGGGGACCTTCAAATGAAGGTGCCATCTGTGGGTTGGTGGGGGCAGATGGACTTACATCCTGAGACTTCTTGGCAAGCAGTTCTTGTAGTCTGCTTACCTCAGCCTCCAGGATAGTGTTGTGGGCTAGAACGTCATAGAAAAAGCCCAGGTCATCATCATCAGATGCTTAATCACCTGACCTCCTGCTTGTAGCAGGATGTACATGCACTGGGTGTAGACCAGTTTTAGCATGTGCCCCTTTTTCTTGGAACTGGGGACTTCCAGCCTCAGGACTATGTCCTTCATCAGCTGTTGCCTCTAGTGAGGTCTTAGCTATGTTACCAGCCTCATTCTGATCATGTGCTGATTCAGAAGAGGTGGCAGCCTCACTAGATATTCTAATCTCCCTATCTACACCAGGAGATAGAATTTGTAAACCCCAGTGCTGTGGGTTGTCAGAAACATGGTGATCCTCTTCCTCAACATCTGTGGTTCTCCCCTTGTTGGTGGTTGTTGGGGAGGAGGAGAGGCATGCAACTGAGTTAGCACGTTTGCAATAATTATGATTGGACTTTGGGGGACGGTTGCATGGGGAGATGGGGTAGAAGCAGTGTGCACCTGGGGAGGATGGTGCTCTTCAAAGGCAATCTCCTCAAGTGGGAAGATCCCAGATGTGTGGGTACCCCTTCTGTGGTGGCTGCAGGCTCCTTTTGAGAGGAATCCTGAGCGGCTATGGCTGGTTGAGTCTCTGATACTGCTGGGGGGTTTAAGCCAGCAAGTATATCCGCCTTGGTGGTACAGGAGCATCTTCAGGGGACTCATCCCCTGAATAGCTGTTTGGGTTGTTTTGGTTTTGGTTTAGTGGGGACTTTGGTTCTGGTGGTGGAAGCTGTGGGTTCCCTGTGCTTGGCTTTAGCATTCGGGCAACTTCTTGAGTGTAAGGTCTGAGTTGTGCCTGGAGTATACCTCAGCCAAAACAGCTGGTGCAGGGACTCCAAGGCCAACAAGGCCATCAGATTTTAATTCATCTAAAATAATGGCCATCAGAAACCTCGGATATAATGGCCATCGGTTTGCCACAGGGTTTCTGAGGCAAGTTCTTTATTTCTAGAAACACATTTCAGAAAAATTTAGCGGTTGGTGTTCTAGAATAGAATACAATACTGTTGCCATTGGGATGACATTTGATCCCAGAAGATGTCTTGGAGGCTAAGCAGACATTTACCATGTGAAAAATAACTTTCTCAGCGTCATGGAAATGTTTCTTTAGAATGGTTGTAGCCCGAAGATCACCTTCATACCCATGATTGATAAAGGACATATCTGTTGTGCCCTTTGGGTATGCAGTCACAGCGGTGGAGTTGTGTAAGTGTATGCCTGACGAATGATGTGGCTGTAACGACCACTGGTTTCTGGTTGACAAGGGACCGAACAGAGATCTGGCCGGTAGACTCATCAGTATGAACAAAAGCATTTGACCAGAATTGACTGAGGGATTCAGGGTAGATGGTCGGATTCAAGAGAAAGGCTGTGCGTATGGGGAATCCACCATTAAGTCAATGGCATTATCATATTTGTTCCAGAAAGCCGACTTTGTAAGGTAAGCAACGCAGTTATGTCGTGGTTTCAGACTCATGGTCGCCATGTTTGAGAGAGAGAACTCAAAAAATAACGCTAATGAAACATTAGAGAAGAGGACAGGTATTTATAGGGTAGGGTGGAGAAAAGGACTGAAGGTTTTGTGTTAGTCATCAGTATTTTAAACCGACTGTTGACATGGTATTACCCTTTCAGACGTTGAAACAGCTGAAGTCGTGGTTTTAGGCATCAGCAGTTAGAAAACTACTGAAGACCATGGTTTTTGACTTCAGATGATGAAACAACTGAGGACTTGGTGTTTGTCATCAGTAGTTATGAAACTACTGAAGACAATGGTTTTGTCATCAGTTGTTGTAAAGAGCTGAAGACTTGGTGTTAGTCATCAGTAGTTATAAAACTACTGAAGACATGGTTTTGCTTCAGTTGTTTAGAATGAAACAGCAGTTGTAGAAACAACTGAAGAGAAAGTTCTTTTCAGTAGTTTTCGTCAATTCATAGCCTGTCAACTGTTTCATACTGTCCTTAAACACTTACTCATCAGACTTGCATCTGCTTTTCAGGTGTTTCATAGGAGTCAGTACTTATCTGTTTGTACTGATTTCAGTATTGTAACTACATCAGTAGTTGTAACTACATCAGTAGTTTAGAACAGATAAAGTACTTCAGTACTTGTGAGGCATTTAGCCGTCAGTAGTTATAAAAAACTACTGAAGGTGAAAGGACTCATCAGTACTTATATGTGACATGGTTAGCAATGATCACCAGTACTTTTTACTGAAATCATCAGTAGTTGTCACTTATTCTAGCTGCAGCATACCAAGCCTTAACACAAGGTTTTGGAAAGTAGAACTATCCAAGGCTTAGTAAAAATATCTGCAGCTCATCAGCACTAGGCACAAACTTAGGATCAATCAGACCTTTTTTCAAACAATCCCGAATAAAGTGATGTCTGATCTCTATATGTTTGGTCCTAGAGTGCTGGACTGGATTTTGACAATACACAGAGCTGAAGCACTATCCATTATAATGGAGTCTTAGTCTCTGTAATGCCATAATCCAGAAGTTGGTTCTGAAGCCAGAGTACCTGAGAAGTGCAACTTGCATCGGCAATGTACTCAGCCTCAGCAGTTGATGTAGCAACATGTTTTTTCTTACTCTGTCAAGAAATCAAACAGTTTCCTAGGAATTTACTACCACCAGAAGTTGACTTTCTAGTTAACTTGCACCCTGCATAGTCACTATCTGAAAAAGCAACTAATTTGCAAGAGTGTCCAGTGGAATACCATAACCCAGAGATTGTGTACCTTGCAAATATCTAAAGATTCTCTTGACTGCAATCAAATGAGACTCTTTAGGAGCAGCCTGAAATCTAGCACAAACACATGTAGCATACATAATATCTGGTCTAGAAGCTGTAATACATCAAGGACCCAATCATACATCGTAAAGTGTTTCATCAACAGCTTTACCTTTCTGATCAGCACCAGTTGTGTGGTGTTGCACATGGAGTAGAACAGGGCTTACAGTTTTGTAAATCAAACTTATTCAAAAGATATTTTGTATATTTTGACTGATGAATAAAGGTTCCATCAGCCTTTTGTTTAATTTGCAAGCCTAGAAAGAACTGTAATTCTCCCATTGCACTCATTTCAAACCTCTTTTTCATTAATGTTGTAAAATCATCACACAACTAGGGATCAGAGGATGCAAAATGATATCATCAACATAAATCTGAACAAGTAGCTTATGCTGATCCACCTTCTTAATAAACAAGTTTTATCAATGGAGCCTCTAGTGAAATTATTCTTAGAAGAAAAGTGGAAAGTGTCTCATACCAGGCTCTAGGAGCTTGTTTCAACCCATAAAGAGCCTTATCAAGTTTATACACCCATTCAGGATGTTTATTATCCTCAAAACCTGGTGGTTGACACACATAAACTTCTTCTTTATTTAACCATATAAAAAGGCACTTTTGACATCCATTTGAAAAACTTTAAGATTGTGGAATGCAGCATAGGCTAAAAACAATCTGATTGCCTCTAGTCTGGCTACAGGGGCAAAGGTTTCATCATAGTCAATACCTTCTTCTTGTGAAAACCCCTGTACAACCAGTCTGGCCTTGTTCTTAACAATAAGCCTATTTTCATCAGTTTTATTCCTAAACACCCATTTAGTGCCTATTGCACACTTACTTGGGGAAGAGGAACCAGTTCCTACACTTGTCTCTCAAGCTGCATGGCTTCAACCCATCCATTGTCTCTCAAGCAATGGTAGTTCTTTGGCTCTAGCTGACTAATGAAGAGAGCATAGAAGCAAAGTTAGACAATTGACTTCTTGTTGAAACACCAGCAATGATATCACCAATAATCTGAGACATTGGGTGATTCTTCACTTCTTGATAAACATAAGATCTGTGCAAGTGTTTGTAGGACCTTCAGCAGCAGCAGATGTTGATGCAGACTCTTGAAACAAGAATTAGATGGTAACTCAAAAGATGTAGAGGATCAAAGATCTCATCAGCATTTGTTATGGATGGAACTGCTGAAGCTACAGGAACATCAAATTTAGCAGACACAGGCAGTTGGTCACTAAACTTGAATAGGTGAGTATTGATATTATCATCATCATCATCAATACCACCAGGTGGAAGACATGCTGCAGAAGATGATTTATCCACATGATCTGCAACAGTTGGAGGTTGATAAGGAACATATTGCAGTATGTCCAAATCAAACAACTCCACAGGTTTTGTGGAATCTTGTCCATAGGAGATTCATTAAACTTCACATGCAAAGTCTCTTCAACTATCTTTGTTCTGCAGTTGAAGACTCTGTATGCCTTGCAAGTAGATGAATAACCAAAAATACCCTGCATCCACCTTAGGATCAAATTTTTGGAGTTGATCCTTTGTGTGAGAATAAAACAGGGACACCCAAATGCTTTGAAAATGAAATTAGAGGAGCCAAGTGATGGAGAACTTCATATGGAGTCTTCATCAACCTCTGATTTACTAAGACTCTATTCTGCACATAGCAAGCTGTGTTAACAGCTTCAGCCCAAAAGGTCAGTGGCAAACCAGAGTCAGCCAGCATGAACCTTGCAGCTTCAATTAGGGTCCTGTTCTTTCTCTCCACTACTCCATTTTGTTCTGGAGTCCTTGGTATGCTAAACTGCCTTTTTCCCTTTGAAAGATAGAAGTCATCAAGTGTATGGTTTCTGAATTCAGTTCCATTGTCACTCCTAATACACTTGACTGGAAGGAATACTGTTCTCTAACATACATTACAAAGTGAATAATCTTCTGAGCAACCTCATCCTTTGAATGTAGAAAGAAAGTCCATACAAATCTGGAGTAATCATCCACAATTACCAGACAGTATTTCTTCTTTGCCATGCTCATTACTCTCACAGGACCAAATAGATCCATATGCAGTAATTGCAAGCAGGCAGTGGACTTAGGCTCTTCAATAGGAGGGAATGAGACTTTGTGCTGTTTTCCTTTTAACAAGCAGTGCAGGTTTCCATCACAGTGGAACTCCTTTATTGGTAAGCCTCTAACTAAACTATTGTGGATTAGCTGATTCATGTTTTTGAAATTAACATGACCCAGCCTTCTGTGCCACAGTTTAGATTCTTGAGAAGAGGGTTTGGAAAATAGGCAAGGATTGCCTCTGAGATCTATTTTCTTGGAAAGATCTAAGGCATACACTCTTCCTGTCCTGTTGGCTCTCAGGAGAGTGTGATCATCCAACACCTTATCAATCAAATGCAGAACTTTGGATGACAGAATCCTACAGTTATGACTGGTGAAAAGAGCAACATGGCCTTTATCACACATTTGACTGACACTCAGAGATTGTACTTGAGATTTTCGACATGATTAACATCATCAAAATTTATTTCTCCATTGGAGACAAAGCCGTTGCCATGATGTAACCCCTAGCATCATTGCCAAAAGAAACAAACCCCTTCTTTCCTTGAGAGTAGTCATGAAAAAGAGCTGTTCCCAGTCTTGTGCATAGATCCCCCACTGTCTACATACCAGATGCTACTTTGGCATGTTGAAGACCCTGCAATAATAAACAATCAGTTAGTTTTGGAGACCCAACCTTTTTGGTTTTGGGCCTGGTCTCATCAACAGATGGTAAACTAACAGGTTTGTTGGAAGCAACAACCTGAGAGGAAGAAGATGGTGAAGAAGAGGAATCCTTTGGCTTGGACCTCCTTTTCTGTGGTTTCAACATAGGAGCATCTAATTGGTTAAGTCTTCCCAATAGATGTTGAACATCATAACCATCTGTGTCTGATTTTGTGATAAAGCTTTCAGCTCATCAGACACATTGCCAGTGGAGTTTGATAAGTTCCTATGTTGCACCTTCTTCTTCTGAGCAATCTCAGCTGTTACCTGTTAACCCCTTCCTTTTTGGATTTCTTTATGGACTTAAGGGTTACAAGAGTTGATGTTGCTGATACAAATGTGGTCTCAAACTTAGTTTTCATTTTAACCATTTTTCTTTAATTTCCTCTTTATGTTTGAGTTTGGATCCTCTTTTGTACGAGCAATCATCTGTAAGATGATTGAACAAACCACATACTTCACATGGTTTCTTCTTCTCTTATGTTGATCATCACCTAAAGAGGATGAAACAACTGAAGACTTGCTCTTCAGTGCTTTGGGCTTGTTTGCTTTCTTGACTTCCTCTTTAGTAGTCTTCAAACTCTTTCTACTAACATTTTTCTTCTTTTCAGTACTGGCAGTAGTTGGAGTTTGAACTTCAGGTGTTAAATCTTGCTCTCTAGTCCTTTCAGGACTTTTAGAATTAACTCCTGAGTTGATCAACTCATTGATCATGTGAGTGTCAGCAGTGAAACCATCAACATCAGCTGATAGGTTCTGAGAGGGCTTAGTGCTGACTTCTACTTCTGATACTGCTGAATCAAAAAGTAGATCACATGATGAAATGGATTGGTTATTACTCTCACCATCAGATTCTACCTCTGCTCTGGGAGTAAAATCTGTAGGTGGAGCAGTGTGATTGTAACCAATGCCAAACTTCACATTGGAAGCAGATTGCTTACTAAGAAGCATTTCAAAACCTTTGCATGATTGTACCCATCGATCACACTCTACCTGGGTTACTGCAAGGGTTTCCTTGAGATCTTTATACTTCTCTAGAAGTATCTCTTCCCTAGCCTTATCATCAGTTATTTGGCATTTAAGTTTGTAAATCTCATCATTCTTATCATTAAGCACAGACTCAAATTTAGCTTTGCTTTTGGAAATTATTTGTTCTAGCTCAATGTTCTTGTTGATTAAAGCTACATTTGCTTCTCTAATAGATGCAAATGCGGCTATGCATGATTCAACATAGTTTGGCTTTTGCCTCAGAGGATACCTGTGATACCTTTGGTGTAGAGGCATTAGTGGATGAAGTATCAGCAGAATCCAAAGCCATAAGAGCTAGATTTCCAAAGGACTTTCACCACCATGTTGACCAGCACCTGAGAACAGTTGTTCATGACCAGACAAATCATCTGGTAAACTGCTCCAGTCAACAACTCCTGGGGTGAAGAAGCTGTGTTGTTGAGGTTGAGTTTGTTGATGAGATTGGGAAGGTTGTGGTTCAGGCAATGCTTGTGGTTGTTGTGCAATTGGAGCTTGAATAGTATTTGGTTGAGGCATATAATAGCAGGGATAAGGATATGACATTTGACCCTGGGGAACAAAGTATGCAGGAGACCTAGGATGTGAATGATGACCGGAACAGCAGGATGTTGCCCTTTGTGTGTGGACTAGTACTAGGAAAAGTCACAAAGGGTGCAGAAGAGTTAGATCTAGTTGATCTACACTCTCTTGCAAAGTGTCCTAGCCTTTGGCATTTGTGACACCTCAACTTACTCTTGTCAAAACCAACTTTGGTTTTGCCAGAGAGTCCAGGAATTTCCTGCCAGTTCTCTTATAGAACTTCTAAGATCTGATATAATCAATGCCATTTGGCTTAGAATATCCATCTCTTCTAGATCATCATCAGCTATTCCTTTCAATCATCCATGATGAAGCATAGATTGTCACTATTACTGCCAGAATGACTCTCAATACCAACAAATGCATGATCAGAACTATTTGAAGAGAAATCAATATGCTCATCATAATTGTTTTTAGATGCAACATATTCTGACTCATGACCAACCAAGGCAGTATTCCCTGGTACAAAGTCATCAGTGAGCTTTCCTGATGAGGACAGTTTCCTCTTCTGCTCTATCTCTCTTTCGAATGTAAGCAGTTTCCCATGAAGTTGGGTGAGAGATAGGCTATCCAGATTTGCACTGGAGCGTAGGAAAATAGTGTATGTGTCCCATCTCTCAGGCAGTGATCTAAGGAACCTGTTATCATCTGGCTATTGGTGTATTCTGTTTCACCATTTTCAGCTCAGAGATCAAGCAGGAAAAATGCTCAAACTGTTGAGTCAGTGTCTCACCCTTTCTATGAGAGAATGTCTCATATTGTTGGGCAAGGATTTCTCTGTTGTTTGCTAAGACCTCATCTGTGCCACCGAATTGTTCCTTCAGGGCATTCCAGAGATCATGAGCAGTTTCATGATGCATAAGCCCTGAATAGATTTCATTAGGCAGTGCCATGGCCAGAATTCCATGGGCTTTAGCATCAATCTCAAACAGTTTCCGATCTTCATCAGAGTATTGTTCCTTCTTCTTCGGAACCATTTGATTGGTTTCCGATTGTTCACCATAGGCTTATGTGGTCCATGTACCACAGATGTCCAACAACTGAATTGTTAACAGACAGGTGATGAAGCATTCTTCGCTGCCATATGTTATACTCGGTCCTAACCAACATCGGGGCTTGGTTGAGGAAACAGTATTGTGAGGATCATTAGAAGGAGTAGTCATCTCAGATTCAATCAAATTCAATAAGCTAAAACAGATTTAGAACAAAACACAACAACCAATTGAACCAAGAGAGATCTCAGAATAAATGAACGAAAGCGTCAGAAATTTAATAATCTATAACCAGTTCTTGCGAATATGCTAATTCAATAAAACATAGATATCAATTAGCAGTTTCAATGATCAATGTTAGATCGATCAATGATTAACCTGCTCTGATACCACTTGTTAGGATCAGTGATCTATGTTTGATTGATTAGAGAGTATAGCAGCGTAATTCTAACAATGAATTAGCCAATTCACAAGAACGAAAAGATATTCAATGAAGAACAAAAACGGTTATAGATAGAGAGAATTCTGCAGATATATTCATTCAATAATCGCTTTCGTGGTAACAGAATGTCACACTTACAATTAGGTCGACACCTCTTACATAAGAGATGTGACGTTTGCTGATGTCACTTGATAGTGACATCTAACAGAATTATTCCAACTGAAACAAAACTACTGAAGATGTCAAAACAGCTGACATCTTCTTACAAAAATACTAAGTGTATCAGTTACTACAACTACTGAAAAAAAATAAACTACTGACACTACAACGACTGAAGAACAAGCTCTTCAGTCGTTTTACAAAACTACTGAAATAAAAACATAAAACTACTGATATCACAACTACTGAAGAAGTACTCTTCAGCTGTTGTGACAAACTACTGAAACTTCAGTACTTGGTCTTCAGACTTGAACTTCAGACGTTTCATCAGCTGATGACTTCAGTAGATGTTATCAGCTGATGTCTTCAGTCTTTGTCTTCAGACTTTGTACACCAGTTGTTGATCTTCAGCACTTGTAGACTCTTCAGCTGTTGTACTTCAGTACTTTGGTCTTCAGCTTCTACACATGCGTTCTTCAGCTGTTCAGCTTCAGCACTTGTGTTCTTCAGCTGTTCAGCTTCAGCACTTGTGTTCTTCAGCTGTTGAGGTTCAACACTTAGTCTTCAGCTATTGAAGTCTTCAGTACTTGATCTTCAGCTGTTGAGGTCTTCAGCACTTGTCAAACTGCTGATGAAGCCTTCAGCAGTTGTTGTGATATCATGTGGGACTTAGAGGTTTTCTGATCTTGGCTCATTGGTTTTTTGGTCCAACACTTGTTATTGGGTATAACCCGACTTGGATCATAACGTACTAACCGCATCAATATTCTACATGTCTTGGGCATATACAATCCTACAGGCTTGATATCTTGCACAAATACATGTAGCAAACATGATACCAGGCTGCTAACTGTGAGGTACATAAGAGACCCAATCATAGCCTTGTAAAGATGTTCATCTACACACTCCCCTCAAGATCAAGCCCAAGGGAGTGGTTTCTTACTATGGGTGTCTTAGCAACCTTAAATCAGTCATGTTCAATCTTTTAAGTATGTCTGAATATAGATTGATTGACTTATGAAGATGCCATCTTCAACCTACTTCACTTGAATTCCTAGAAAGAAATTGAGTTCCCTCATGGCGCTATTTCTCCCTCATCAACTTCTCAAGGTTTTTGTAGAGCTTTGGATTAGTTGACCCAAAGATGATGTCATCTACATATACTTAAACTAGCATTAAGTCATTTCCTTTTCCTTTGATGACGAGAGTTCCATTATAGTACTCTTTCTGTAACCATGTTGATAGAGATACTAAGATAGTGTCTCATACCACGTCCTTGGTCCATAATGAGCTTAATAAAGCTTGTAGACATAATCAGGATGATTAGGATCTACAAACCCAGGTGGTTGTTTGACATACACCTCTTCATCAATCACCTCATAAAGAAAAACATAGTTGACATCAAGCTGGTAGACCTTGAAGTTCTTGGATGTTGCAAAAGCTAAGAATATCCTAACAGCTCCCAGCCTTGCAATAGGAGCAAAGACATCTGTGTAGTCAATTCCTTCTTCTTGAGTGTATCCTTGAACAACTAGTCTTGCCTTGTTTTTTATACAAGTCCACTATCATCCTTCTTATTCCTAAAAACCCATTTGGTTCCTATTGTAGTCTTCCTTGAGGAAGAGAATATAGGATCCAAACCTTTTGCCTTTTGAATTAAAGAAGCTCCTTTTGCATAGCTTCAATCTATTGGACCATGAAAGGGTCATACATGCCAATTCAAGTGGTGGATTGATAGTTATTCTGCTAAAATCCCACAAGTCCATGAAGATATGTAGATAAAGATTCTGCATCAAGAAAAGAATACAAGTGTCGGCTATCCGCATTTGTTTATATGGATGACCAATAAAACAAATGCTGACAAGTGTTTGTTCCTCTGCATTAACAAATGTGAACAGCCAAACAAATGCTGACAAGGAATTGTACTTCACATTAACTAATGTAGATGCTAAACAAAAATGTGCCAAGTGTTTGTTCATTCGTATTTGTTAATGCTAATGACCAAACATTTATGTATTTTTCTGTCTATTAAAAATCCAAAAACACAAAAATATCTTCAGTTTTAGAATTTTAGGGGGAGAATAGGTTAAATTAGTATTCAATTCGTGTAGTATTTCATTACTTAAAAAACAAGGGAGGAGGACAACTTAGCTAAAAGAAATGAAATCAATTCTGTGATTTTGATTCAACATTTATGGAAAATGATAGTATGCATGGAACAAATTGTTTGGACTTTAAAAGATTTTAAATGATTAAGATGCAAAATTCAAGGTATAAGTCTGAGAAGTCTAAGCAAAATAAAAGGAAAAATGATAGTAAAAATAGTATGCTACTGAGGTAACATAGAGAAAGTAGATGTAGAGGTTGCTAGTTCATTATATGACGTGTCAGTAGATTCAACACAATAGATGAGTAGACCTCATTGGTGATTTAAAACTCAAACTAAATTGTTCAACTTGCTGTGGGTTCCCATCTTATCCCTGGTTAACACAATCAACGCAGTTCCAATAAGGGGTGAAGAGCAAAATAAACGCCAAAAATGTGTGTGGATGACCACAAATATGAGCAAAACACATGTAAAAGAATGCTAAAAGCAATCAAGTTAATAGTTTATGTTGTTGGTGCGGTATGTGCAAAAAGAAAAATAAATGCTCTAACAAGAAGATAGGTTGTGTGCCTCTCTGCTATGCGGTTGCACTGTCTTGAGGATAAGCATAACCTAAATATTCTAGAATTCTTTGTTGTTTGCAACCCTTTGTTGTGCGATGACACTGACCTGAGGCTTGGCATCTCTTTGAATACTCTTAGAATAGTTTCTTCTTGAAATATACCCGTAGACCGCTCAAAAATCTTCTGAGAAACATTGATTACCATATAAGTGTGGGATCCACAAATGCTCGTTGAAATAATTAAACCGTAACTCATCACCACTGTGTGTCAAAAATCTGTGTATGGATTTTAAGGACAAGTATACTCACAATCATCGTGAACTGCAGTTCTTAAAAGACAAAGTCATTGTGTGCATATTATAGCTCTAGTATGATTTCCTAAAATTGCTATTGACTCTCCATCAAAACAAGAATGTAGCATCAAAATGGTTTATTAAAATGTCCCAAATGATTCTGATATACATGTATGATCCCATAATGAATCGTACTAGAAATGATAAAATAGACTTGAAGTTGGGCTGTCCAGGAAGTAAAATCGGTTGGAAGCACTATAATAGTTTTAAATCCATCTCCAATAAAAAATACAAAAATATATCTTGTTTTGTTTTTAAATTTCAAGTTGTTTTATTTAACTTTTAGTTATTTGTCAGGTAAAAGTCGGACTATACATCTAGATTCAATCTATGAATCACTCACTAGAAGTGGTCACGTCTTAGGTGACCAACTGGGTTTTTAACTAAAAGATCACAACTGAGGTGATCAAACAGTTTTTCAAATTAAAAAGATCATGTCTGAGATAATCATTGGTCATAACGTCTTATCAATAGTTAAACGTATATGTTTGAATGTAAAAGAGGTAAAACCCATAAGTATGAGCCAGTCGTACGATTGAACATAAGAATGGACCAGTCGCATGATTGGATCATAAGCATGGAGGAATCCATGTGATGGATCCCCAGAATGAACCAGCCGCACGAATGGATGAGACCGTATTAGCCGGTCGCACAACTGAATCCCACTCGCATGATTGAAGCATGAGTATGGGCTCGGTCGCATGACTGGAGCATGTGAATGGGTCCAGTTGTATGATTAAACATTAAGACAGTATAAAAGGATGGGTGAGTCGGTCACATTTCTCACCACCCCCTAAATCGTTCAAACACAACTCATACGCAGACACTTTACCAAAATTTATTCATGCCTTGATTATTGCTGATTGTGTTACTAACTAATCCATTGTTCATCTACAGGTTCTTAGTGACTGGAATTGGACAAAATGCTCAGTGAAATCAAACCCTAACTGATCAAATTGATTAAAATCAAGAAATCAGTAAAACCCTTCAAATAGACCACTTAAATGGGCATAATCGTTAAAATGAAGGACATAAAGATAGTTAGGGTCCCTGCGAATCTAATGAGTCTAAACACAACGTTTAATATCGAGTTTTGACTTAGATTCAAGGTTAGAGTGTCGAACAGAGAGTTATACAAATGGACGTGCTGATGAACTTCAATCGCACGATTGAGCTCGGCGTATGACTTAATCGCACGAATGAACCAAGCGTATGAGTTAGTCGCATGATTGACTCAACCGCATGGCCTAACACACGACTATATTCAGTTGCAAGCTCAATCGCACGACTGAACTCGGCCGCATGCTCAATCGCACAACTAAACTCAGTCGTATGGTTCAATCGCACGACTGAACCAGACTGATCTCAAAATAGTTTAATTTAAACTGTCTTCTATTATGCACAAATCTAATATTTATGTGTCTAGTGTTATAGCAACATGGCTGATAGGTGGACTATCAACACCAAGCACAACGTTTGTGCTCCCTTGGATGCAACCACTCGAAATGCTATCGAGTTTGCTGGGATTATTGCTTTTCTGAGGAGTTCGAGGATCTACAAAGCTATATCCGCTCCTTGCACACCCGACCAGTCTCTACAGCATGCCTTCTAGGAAGGTGCTTCAGTTGACAGATCTGTTGAGCCTTACTATATACGGAGCTCCATTTTTTGTCAACAGATCGAGGTTACTGCAGCTAATCTAAGACGGGTACTGGATCTGGGTGATGATGATGCCCACTCGACCAAGTTAAATCCTCTGATAGTAAGGGGCTGTTTTCGACGGATGAAGTACACTAGGGACATCAAATCAGGTGTACTCAACAAAAGCAACCTGTGTCCCAAGTTCAAGTACCTGGCCCATCTCATTCTGAAGTGCATAGCATCAAGGAGGGGAGGATTTGATGATTTATCTGACCAAACCCCGAATGCATGCGTGGCACTAGTGCTGAACCATCCTTTCAGCTTCTCCAACATGGTATTCTCTTACTTGATAGAGAACCTAAAGGCTAAGGGTAAGGAGGGTTTTTGCATGTACCCTCAGTTCTTACAACTTATTATTGATGAGAAGCTTTCGGTTCTACCAAAGGAGAAAGAAGATGCTGTGGTACTTGAGGTAATGGATGATACCACCGTGGGTAGGATGCAAGTATACAGGGGGAAGCAGGTGAAGCCCCCTGTCGGGAGAATGTTCAAGCACTTGGCAAGTGCTGATTATGTGACGCCTTCTCACAAGAAGTGGCATCACGATGAGAGTGACTCAGATATCAAGCTGATTGAGCTTACCACTGATGATTCAGACGATGATGACGACAACCATGGTGATGGTCAAGGTGTTGAGGCTCCCGGTGGATCCGAGCAGGCTCCAAGCCACCCTGATTTTTAGGTAGATGAAGATGATGAGTCAGATGAGGATCCTCTTGTGAGGACAGTGGGCAGTAGGGTTGTGGCCACCGAGAAAGGTAAAGAAATTGTTGGTGGATGCTAGGCTGGGTCAAAGGGTGGTGCTGGCCTCCTTTAAGTTGTTTGACATTGAAAAGGAGAGACAAGTTCCTGGTCATGTGCCTAGACGCCCCACTATCAACAATCCAGGTATTTATGATAGCACTGTAGCGGACACCCTGCACATTCAAAGGAAATGATCAGTTTAGGTTTGGGACCCAAGCCTTCATTAGCTTGGTGACCCAGAGGAATCACACATCATAAACTCAACTCACTGTCCACTTGAGGATGAGGGCATATCATTCTTCTTATTGTTCTCATTATGAGACAACTTATTTCACTTTTCTTTCCATAAGCCAGGTTTGTGTAAGGCGTGTTTGTGATAAATAGACGACTGGCTTAGAGTTTGAAATTTAGGTTCATTAGTTCCTTCGGAGGAGTAATAGAACTCCTTTTAGAAGAACTTTGTTTAGTGTCATAAAGTTCAATTTTCTTTCTGGGAGTTTGATTATAAGGACAATTAGAAGAAATATGTCCTCTCTTTCCACAACTGTAGCATGATCTCCCTTCTACATGTTGAGAAATCTATTTATATGGGGTTGAATGTGATATAGGTGGGACACTTGAGTCTGGTTTTAACATCTTTAGCCTTTAGTTTATTTGAACTTTGACGTGTAACATGGGTATGGTTAATTGTTTAGTCATTTTGGATTTAGAGGAAGACATGTGTGAACCTGACCTTACATTAACCTTTTCAAATTTACTACCCAAATTAACAATAGGCATCTTTCCTTTTGATTCCAAGGTAGACTCCTTCGTTTAGTGCTTTCCGTCATAGGTTTACTTGTCAAATCGGGATCACTAACCAGAGGATGGATACCACATGATCCTTTACTGACTTGTCATTTATAGGTTTACATTTAGCATTTAATAGGATCTGATGTGGTGGTGGAACTACTTTGTAACCCAAACCTTCCCCATTATTTTGTTCTTTCACTAAGTGTTGAACTATGTGAGAAGAACTGGTCCAACTATGCAGTTTTTGTTTTAAAGAATTGACTTCGACTTATAAAACTTCTTTTTCTTTCTTTGTTTCTTCCAAAGAATTTAAATATAAATTTATTTCATTTGCTTGATTGAAAGCAACAACCTCAGTTTCCCTTAGTTGTTTGCTCCAAAGTACTATTTTTTCTTTGTAACTGCACTTATTTTGTTTTAAAATCCGATTAGCTTCAGTGCACAATTGTAAATCATTTACTAAGTCATCATTATGGTCTAATAACCTAGCAAATTTCAAATCAATGATTTCTCTAAATTTATTACATTCATCACAAGCATGTTTTTCAAATAGTTGTTCTTTAGTACTTACTTGTGAGGATTCGATTGAATCAGCCATCAATGTAGAGTTAGACTCTTCGAATGCTGGAGATTCTGAACTTGTTGCTCTGAGCTCTTCCTCAGCCAAGTGATGTACCATGTTCACAGCTTCTTCAGTATCTGACATTACTTGCTCAACTGTGATCTCACCTTCACTGGCAGAACCATCATCCAATCACTCAACATAGGCAATGTTTGATTCACCCGGAGAGACAAAGCTAAAGGTCCAGTCTTGGCCTACATAACCTTGATTAGTAAGGCATTTGTCTCTTTGTTTGAAGAGGTAGCTCCACTCATGGATTTGTCTTGACGTTTGAATGTGGGAAATCAATTTCCATTTCTAGTCTTCCTGGGCTTTACACATTCTCGTTTAAAGTGCCCCTTTTCATCAAAATTAAAGCAAGTGACTTTGGTTTTGTCAAAGCCAAACGTTGTGTCCTTTGTGGCTACTAAATTCTGCCCAGTCTTCTTAACGAACTTTTTGGCTCGTCTAATTGCATTTGCAAGAGCCCATATGATATCCATCCTTTCCAGCTCATTCTCATCAACCTGCTCGTAGTCTTCGTCTGCAAGATGATAATTTCCGATCTTCCCAGCAACTAGACCATCATACGATTGAACAACTACTGCTAGAAGATCCATATGCTCCTTTGCAACTTCCACTGCTATAATACCGAGATTCTTGGTCTTCAACTTCATAGTATTTGCTTTAGGCACTATGTATTGGGCCGATGATGACCGAGACGTTTCTGGTCCTGAAGCACTGATTTGGGTAGGAGCCACAGAACTAGACATAAAAGCGGGTTGAAGTGGTGCTCCTGAACTGGTTGGAGTGGAAAAAGAGTTGTAAAGTGAAGGATTCTGATCGTAGGATCCTTTCTGTGACTGTACTTCATTCTCAGATCCTCTTCTCTTCATTTCAGGATGAAGTCATTTATGTCAAACTTTGCAAGAATATCATTATGTCTAAGATTAGCGAAAACGAATCACATTTCTCCGGCAAACCGTCTGCAAAACTTGACACTTTATCTTCCATAGACATTGTTACACCATGAGTGTGCAGTTCACTCGTCAGATGGTAGAACCTGTCAATGATGTCATCCAAGCTCTCCTTCCCTATCGAAGAGAAGTTATCAAACTCCTTACTGAGAGCCTTAGCCTTCAGAGCCTTTAACGTTGCATTCCCATCATATCTCTTTTCCAATGCTTCCCATAATGTTTTTGCCTATTTGTTCTCAGAGAACTGATTAGAGATGTCTTTCAGTATCGACCGAGTCAATCGGTCATACACTTTCTTTTCTGCATTGTACTTAACCTTCTTACTGTCATTCAATCCTCCCAGAGTCAGCTTTACTCCATCAGCACCGATTGGCGTAGCGTAACCTGTCTCATGGATGCCCAAAGATTGGGATCAACTCCATTTAGATAGATCCCGAACCTCTGCTTCCATTATGGATAATCATCTAACGTTATAAGCTTTGGTGGTTTATTAGGATTCCCAATTTCATTTTCCAGAAACAGAAGGTTCTGGATGCGAGAGTCCCTTCCGGTAGTAAAGGCAGTGAATTGATCTTCCATTTCTATAAACTTTGAAATTTAGAACAAGATTGGTTGAAAGGATCGAGATCTAGTTTGATCAATTAGATTGATATTTGCAGCAGAATAGCACACGAATTAGACTAAATTATAGCAAGAGTAATATGAATATTCAATCAAACAGTAATGGTTATAGAGAGAGAGTTTTCTGCAAAAAGAATGTTTTCATCCACGCACAAGCTTCCCATCCAAGGAAATTAGGTCAACATTCCTTTTATAAGGAACGTGACATCAGCTAACGTCACTTGATAGTGACATCTAACTGATTTATACAAACAACTGAAAGTAAACTAAACTACTGAAGATGTCCACAACAACTGAGGACACCTTCACAAAAAGCTAAGTATAAGCTAACATTACAACTACTGAAGTTATAGCATCTGAAGTATAAGAACTTCAGATGTTTTACATAATATAAAACTACTATTACAAACTACTGAAATGTAAACCATCACAACTACTGAAGAGAACTACTTCAGCTGTTGTGACAACTTCTGATAACTTGGTCTTTAGACTTTGTCTTTAGCAGTTGTCTTCAGACTTTGTCTTCAGCTGTTGTCTTTAGACTTTGTCTTCAGACTTTGTCTTTAGCGGTTGTCTTCAGACTTTGTCTTCAGACTTTATCTTCAGACTTTGTCTTCAGCTGTTGTCTTCAGACTTTGTCTTCAGACTTTATCTTCAGACTTTGTCTTCAGCTGTTGTCTTCAGACTTTGTCTTGAGACTTTATCTTCAGACTTTCTGTTCAGCTGTTGTAGACCACTTCAGTTGTTTTGATGTTGTGGGACTTAAAGGTTTTTCTAATCTGGCTCATCCAACAAACTCCCCCTGAACCAATGCAGCCAAAACCTTTAAGATTATTGAAATCCCACTTATTGGCAGAAACATTATCTGGATCAGCTCAGAAATCTTCAAATTAAGCTCAGGCCAAGGAAGAGGTTTCAGAAGGTTTGATTGGCAAAGGATGAATGGGAACTCTGTCTTGGGGAATTCGACACAGAGCTATTACCCCATCCATGAGACCTAATTCCCAATGATAAGTCTGTAAGACTCTCTGACATAGGCCTCAAGGAAAACAACTTGTTCTTCCCTTATGAGTTCTTCAGCTTCACTTTCAAAGAAGAACTCAGGCCCATAGTACTCTGATAAGTACTTAATATGTTTTCCATTCTTTAGCTCCACAGTCGTTATTTCTCTGTATGCAAACTCATCAGGATGAGTGCCTTCAAGCAACAACTGGAACTCATTTCTTCTTATTTCTTCAAGCTTCTTGTAGATCAACCCCTTCTTTACCATTTTGTTTTCTAGTAAAGATTGTGGAGTCATCTTAGATTTGTAAGCTCTCTTGAAGTCATCAAGGATTTCCCAGGGTGACACTACAATGGCCAGCATTATCATAGCATCTACAATCTTCTTTACTTGGCCATTGTATCTACTTGGAATCTTCTTTTTATAAATTCTTTCACTTACTCTGGGATCAGGCCAAATTCTCAATCTCTCTTTCCGATATTGAAATGTAAATCTGAGAGCATACAACCTGTAAGCATGTTTCTTCATAGCTTGTATGGATGAAGACTTAGGAAACTCTTTATCAATCATCCTTAACAGCTGCTCATCATGTTATTTGTGTTGTTCTTCTTCTTCAAGTTTGACTTTTACCATTTGCCTTTGGAGGTCAGGTGTGATTATTGTTAGTTGACTCCTGGGCTCAGGCATCTTTATTTTAAGAACAGCAGAGATTGGCATACTATCATCCTCATCATCTTCTTCTTCTTCTTCCATCCTCACACGCTTCTCTTCCTCTGGGTGCATCATTGGTAGTGGGTTTAGTAGGTTTCTTGGTAAAGGAGTTGATTTTGAGGGTTGTGAGGGTGGTTGTTTTGGTGTAGGAGATTGTGCAGGCTGCTTTAGCATCTTGGTTGTGAGTGAAGCTTTGGATAACTTTGCCATATCAGACCTTTTCCCAGCACCAGCTTCATCAAGGGCTTCTATGATCAATCCTTTGTTGAATACTTCAAAAGAACATATTCTGGTGGTTATCTCCAGAATACTGTCTCTGGACCATGACTTCACTTCAATGATTGATATTCCCAGATGTTTTGATATAAATCTTGCCATAGCTTCCAGCCTTTCCCTTTCTTTCTAACTCCAACTTGCCCATCTTTGTTCAATCTCTTGAATCTCTAGCCTTCTGATTTCAGAGTCGAGTTTCGCAGTGTCAAATCCTTGTCTGAAGAGTTGATCAATAATCTTATCCGTAGATCTGCTATGTTGCTCATCAGCTTCTTTGATCAGTTCTTCTAACTTTTTCTCACCATCAGTCTTTTCAGAGCTTTTCTTTCTCTTGTAGGTGATCATTTCCTTTTCTTTCTTCTCTTTTTCCTCTTCCTCTTCAAGTCTCTTTCTTTTGTCTACTTTCGCTGACTTAGACTCCCCCTTTTTGGTTGTATTGGGTTCAGGGGTGTGAATGTCAGAAAGTCTCTGAGAAACAGCAACATCAACTAAGGATTGAAGATTTGAGGAAAGCCTCTCATCAATGGCTTGAGGCATAATGTTTGTGATTATGGAAGTGATTTGACGTAAGGATGCTTGAAAGGCAGCAACCATTAGCTCAGAGGGGTTCTATCCCTGAGAAATGGTGCCTGAATCAGAGGCTGGTGCCAAATTTGTTCGGAGTGGCTCAGTGTTTGGGATAGCTTGAGGAGAAACTGCCATCTATGGGTGAATGTGGGCAGATGGACTTGATTCTTGTGACATTTTGGCAAGCAGTTCTTATAGTCTGCATACCTCAGTCTCAAGAATGGTGTTGTGGGCTAGAACATCATAGAAAAAGCCACTTCATCATCAGTCTTTGCTGAATCATCTGACCTCCTGATGAAATCAGGATGAACATGTGCTGAGTGTAGATTAGTATTCACATGTGCCCCTATTTCTTGGAACTGGGGATTTCCTGCCTCAGGATGATGTCCTTCATTGGCAGTTGCCTCTGGTGAGGACTTAGAAATGATACCATCTTCATCC
>JACCIX010000037.1:90000-114158 GCA_025506515.1 Flaveria trinervia | reverse complement strand
AGAATATCATTTGGTATCCTCCGACTTGAGATACATATTGGGTTTTGATATTCACCAAGTATTATGCCTTGAGCTGATTCTTCACTGCCTGAAATAATGGACAGTACATAAGGGTATGTTCAGGTATGATACGGGTGTTTGTGAGAAACGTATGTGGTCAAGATGGAATTTGCTCCTCTTATTCGTTGAGAGTTAGATGTCTAAGGCCTGATTAAGTTAAATCAACAAGGAATGATCATTCTGTGTCCTTGGATTTAACATGACATCTGAAACAAAAGGATAGATGATTGATTCACCTAAATCATTTCAAGTAGGGTACTTGAAAGGGATGATGTTATTGAATGGCTATAAGTCATGCGTATTAAGGGTAGTAAACCGTTGTTAGGCGGTATTTACTGCTTGCATCAATCTTCTATGAATCTTGGGCAAGTGGGAGATTGTTGGATTCTATGTGCCCAAGACACATAGAATATTGATGCGGTTAGTACGTTATGATCCAAGTCGGGTTATACCCAATAACAAGCTTAACAAACACCAATTACTATTTAATTGATGATATGATCATGCAATTAAATATTTACACCAATTTAGAAAATGGGTTTTCTAAATAAGTTGCATATGAAATGGAACAAATTATGAGGATAATTTGTTGATGGGTTTATTATATTTTGTTATTTAAAGGGTTTAAATAACACAAATAACATGAGAGTATACTTTAATTAAATTGTTTAATTAGAGAAGACATGTCACATTTAAATATGTCTAGTAGATGACTTATTTAATGTGTGACAAAAAGGCTAAATATAGTGAGTGTGTTTGTGTGTTTGATTAAAGAGGGAAAACCCCTTTTAAGTTGAATTTTCGGCCGCCCCATGTGGATTTTCATTGGACCTTTTTCTTTGAAAACTAAAGACACACTCAACTATTCTTTCACTCTTCAAGAAATCTGATCTATCTCATATGCAAGCAACATACACAACCCTTTTCTCTCTCTCTCTACACCTCTTGAAAGGCAGCAGAAAGTAGGAGCAATTTCGGGTTTTTTGGAGTTGTTTTGGTGTGCTCTCCCTAGCAAGAGTGGTGTTTACTTCAAGGGCTTTGGGTATACAAGCTTGAGGGCTTCTTCCTTGGAGTCTTGGCCGATTCACAAGCATTTTTAACCCTTTCTTGGTTGACAATTTTGGCTGGAATAAGGTAGTAATCACAGCTCATTGAAGCTGTGATTTATGTTGCTTAACTTGTGTTCATAGCTTGTTCATTCACATATTTAAGATCCTTTTGATTTGGGTTTGTTTTTCATCTTAAAACATCATTAAGAACACAAAAATTTCAGATTATAAACATGTTATAATGCTTTACTTCCGCTGTGTTTTTTTCAGAAAGTTTAAAAGGTTGAACTTGTTTACTTTGTGTTCTATCAAACCCATCATCGTGATCATGCATCATACATGCATACAGATAATATCATTATTATCTTCGTCATTACGTTCATTAACTTTGTTCATTCAACGTATTACATTATCTTTCACTTCTCTTTCTAGATCCAGTCAGACTTACCCTCTTCGTGACACTCAGCCATGATTACTGAGGTCGAATGACAAGGATCCTATTCAGTACTTTATTACGATAATTCATTTACGTTCATTCATATGTTCGTTCTTTCATACATGATCTTCTGTTCATTACTCATTATTACTCGAATCTTGTCTCTTGCAATATCCCTGACTCATGCTCGAAAGCTGATGCTGTGCCGGGGCCTGCTCATAAACCCCCGACTCATGTCCGAAGACTGACACAGCACCGGGATACGTGACAAAGATCCCATACGAGTCAATCATAGGGATTGAACTCCATCTGAGTCTGTTGCAACACCAAGTCGCTCACCTCTTCCTCTCTCTAGAACCGGGCTCTCTCTCTCTCTTCTTCTTTTCAGCCGTGAAGAAAAGATGAAGAAGAAATAATGGGCACCATGCCCTTAATATCTTAAAATAATAAGATTTCTACTTTGTACACTTTATCCCCTTCCATTTGTGCACAATTTCCATTCTTTCTATTTACTTTTCTTTTCCTTCCGGTTAAATAGAAATTTCGGGGTGTTACAAGTCTACCCCTTTAAAGAGGTTTCGTCCCCGAAACATGTCGCTTCTCGAACAGTTACGGGTAACACTGTCTCACCTCTTCTTTGATCTTGCATTTAAACTCAGATCCCTTCAGACTTCACTGCACCCGCACAAGTGAAACCATCATCCTCCTTAGTCTATTCTCTCCTTCTCATTAGTAATGGTCACCAGTTGCTCCTTGTGATTGGATACTCTGTCCATCTCCGTATTCTCTAGTAGCATGATCATATCCTCATCGATTGAGCTCTTTCTTAGACGAGATGTATGGAACATCAGATGAATTCCACTTAACTCATCAGGTAGCTCCATTCGATGTGTCACTTCTCCTACTTGAGCAACAACTAGGAATGACCCTCTACATTTTACTATTAGCTTTACTCGACTCCAAACCAAGCAATCTGCTTTCCTGGTCGAAGCCTTCCTCATACTCACTGTCGTAGGTCATCACCGAACTCTAGTTGTGCACGGTTGATCAATCCATCTTCTTGCAACACTTGGGGTTTGAGTCATAGACTACTGACCAACTCACCTGGAAATGCCTGTCTACCTACCTGTCTGTCTTGAGCAGCCTAGCAGGAACAAGCGCTCTCTCTTAATTCTGTAGTGTAATCCACTAGGGCATTAGGTAACCTGGTAGACTTACTAATAGCAATTCTTACATCGAACGGCTCATCGATCTTCCTACCCCTAACATGCAACATCACAGAAAATAGCGGCAACAAAGCATAGATGCATAAATCTAAACTTGCAAGAACGTACTTGATGTTACCTCGGAGTCTGACCTAGCCTCCTCTCGGTCATAGCGAAGGCTCTATCCCTCACCCTCTATTCTCCTTCCTCGTGCCGGAGCTTCCTACCCTCAACTTCATGCTGTCTCTGCTCATGTGTCCTGTCTTGCCACAGTCGTAGCATTTAGCCATTTGACAGTCCCTCGCTCTGTGGCCCTTCTTTCCACACTGGAAACGAACATCCAGTCCCCACTTGCACTCCCTGTCATGGCCTCTGCCACACTTGTTGCAAATATCTCATTTTCTTTCCATTCTCTCCCGATCATCGTCCCTCGATGCCGTACCACCATACCCGAATCCACCATCATTGTCTCGCCTTCCTTTCCCCTTCTTAACATAAGCTTGCTCCTCCCCTTCGTCTGTCATCACCATTGCCCCCCGCTCGTTGTACAATCTTCCCACTAGGTCAACTGCCGACCTAAACGTGCTCGGTCAGGCGGCGATCATGTGCCTACGGATGTCCGTCGGCAAGCCCTGAATGTACCTCTTGATCTTTCGCGAAAGAGGTGTCACCTGATCCGGCACCAGATGTGCCATCTCGTTGAACGTCGTGGTTAACTGTTGATGTGTTAGGGTTCCCGCCTCCAGTTGCAGGAATTCCCTTTCAACTTTATCCATCTCACGATGAGGACAAAATTCCTCAATCACCAGCGTCTTCAACTCCGGCCATCTCATCCTTCCAATGGCTCTGCTGCCCTCGGCTTGGACTATATTGTCCCACTAGCATAGAGTCGAGTCCACAAAAGAATGGGCAGCAAACTTTACTTTCTAATCCTCCCGGCACTCGATGATATTCAATACCGCTTCCATCTCTCTCACCCATCGGTGAGCAGCAGCAGCAGTGCCGTTTCCATCAAAAGTTGGGGGCTTGCATCGTTGAAACACCCCATAATTATAGCCTCGTGCCGCCTCCGGCGCAGGCTCTTCCTCTTCGTCATTGAAGAAAACCATTTCAGTCTCGGGTCGTCTTCTTTCGCCCGAAGATCTACCCGTTTCCTGTCTCTCCCCATCTTTAACAGTCTTCATAACTTCAGTCACCACAGACGGTAGGATCGTCTGCATAACCTGATGCACTTCCTCCCTGACCGCCTCCCTCATCGTGGCTCTCTGATTTGCATTCTCATCACCGCCCTCCTGATGAGGGGTCTCGGGTTCCTCATGGGCTGCTCTTTCATCCCTAAACCTTCCTTTTGTGACCCGTGGTTCAACACCACGTCCACCACCACCTCCACCTCGTGAAGCTTTCGAAGATCTACCACCAACCATCTTCTAACACACTATAAGATTCAAACACTAACGTGATCATTCAAGGTAATAACTCAGTTTATGTCAAGTATAGTAAGTCCCTAATTACAGTGGCCAGTTGTGATTAGCCACTTACTTTACTCTTCATACCCCAATCATTTCCTATCTCAACTACATCAGTATCTAAATCACACATAAGCACACAAGCCACATACATGCACACATAATGCCGGTTAAAATAACTTTCATAAAACGTTTACATAAAAACCTTTACTTGCAGGCATGTAGCTACTAGGACTGGCATCCCTTTTCCCTTTTAGTCCCATTCTCAGTTTAAGATTAGGTTTGTCCAAAATATTTACCCAATTCACTTAAACTTTTGCTCTGATACCAACTTGTAAGGCCCCGTTCCCGGGCACCTCACAGCTGGTGGTTCATCGCACATAAAACATTAGAAAACATATATTAATTTTGCAGCGGAATTTTAAGTTTTCGTTTATAACAAAAACATGTCATTTAAAATATTAATGTTCATCTCAAAATACATGACATGTCAAAATACGGATGCCAGCCTCAAAATGCTCCCAGTAGCTTATGCATCCACGCCTGCAACTCCTCAGCATCAGCATATACCTGCCAACTATCATGCATACAAAAGTTAGCGACGCTGAGTGACTCCTACTTTTATAATAAAAAACACTTTTCTGTGTTAAAACCGTTCTATCAAAACATACTATACTATACAACCGTTCGTGATCATGCATCATACGTACATACAGATAACATCATTATTATCTTCGTCATTATGTTCATTAACTTTGTTCATTCAACGTATTACATTATCTTTCACTTCTCTTTCTAGATCCAGTCAGACTTTGCCCTCTTGGTGACACTCAGCCACGATTACTGAGGTCGAATGACAAGGATCATGTTCAGTACTTTATTACAATAATTCATTTACGTTCATTCATACGTTCGTTCTTTCACACATGATCTTCTGTCATTACTCATTATTACTCAAATCTTGTCTCTTGCAATATCCCCGACTCATGCTCGAAAGCTGATGCTGTGCCGAGGCCTGCTCACAAACCCCCGACTCATGTTCGAAGACTGACACAACACCGGGATACGTGACAAAGATCCCATATGAGTCAATCACAGGGATTGAACTCCATCCAAGTCTGTTGCAACACCAAGTCGCTCACCTCATTATCTCGTCTCATGCAATATCCCCGACTCATGTCCGAAGACTGATACTGTGTCGGGGTCTGATAAACAAACCCCCGACTCATGTCTGAAGACTGACACAGTATCGGGATACGCGACACTGATCTCATCATCCGTTACTTTCGTCATATGCAATACTCCCGACTCATGTCCTAGGTACTGGAGTCAGCTTCGTGCACAATGTTCGGGGTCTATGAGAGACCGCAGGCCCAGTTACCCGCTTCGTGCACAATGATCGGGGTATAGCATATGGCATTGATCCAGAATGAGAGAGAAAATATGAATGATGAATGTACTTGCCCTAGGTACTGGAGTCAGCTTCGTGCACAATGTTCGAGGTCTATGAGAGACCTCAGGCCCAGTTACCCGCTTCGTGCATAATGTTTGGGGTAATGTACATGTCACTAGAAGTAATGATGAATGAATGAAAGTATGAGCAAAAGAATGACAAAGATAATAATGATATTATCTGTATGTACGTATGATGTATGATCACGAACGAATGTAAAGTATAACATGATTTTGATGAAGGAATGGTTTTATGAAAGAGAAGCATGTTTTGCCATAAAACTAGAACTCACTCAGCAACGCTGACTTTTATGCATTTTACAGTTGGCAGGTAAGGTTGCTGAGGATGGCACGAGGCGGCTGCTCAGCTCTTTTGGATGGCATCCATTTATTTAAAGCTTTTGTGATGTAATACAACAATGTAATTTTGTAACCAACAAACGATGCATTATTTTGCAAAAGTTTTTATAATGAAAATGAAATGCCATTTGTTTTATGTTTCCGCTGCAATGTTTTGATGATTAAATGCAAAGTATATGCTTTATGTGCGATGAATTACCAGCTGTAAGCGTCCCGGGAACGGATCCTTGCAAGTTGGTATCAGAGCCAAAGTTTAAGTGAAATGGGTAAATTTTCAAAATAAACCTTAACTTAAACTGAGAATGGGACGGAAGGGAATGGGATGCCAATCTGAGTAGTTGCATGCCATAAGGTATTTTCGTAAAGATAACTGGTTTTATTTGCGCATGGTATGTGGTTATGTGTTGTATGTAGATTTAAATGCTGATGTAGTAAGGACAGGTAATGCTTGGGGTGTGAAGAGTAAAGTAAGTGGCTAATCACAACTGGCCACTGTAATTAGGGACTTACTATACTTGCCATAAACTGAGCCGTTTCCTTGTATGACCGTATTAGTGTGTAAATCTTTCAGTGTGAGTTAGAGGATGGCCGGTGGTAGATCATCTAAAGCTTGACGAGGTGGAGGACGTGGTGCCAAGCCACGGGTTACGAGAGGAAGGCTTAGGGCCGAAAAGGTGGTTCATGAAGAACTAGAAACCCCTCATCCGGAGGGCGGAGATGAGAGTGCTAACCTGAGAGCCTCAGTGAAGTAGGAAGTTGTGGAAGAAGTGCATCAAGTCATGCAGACGATCCTACCATCTGTGGTGACCGAATTGATAAAGGCAGTTAGAGAAGGGGAGAGAAGGGAAAGGAGTAGACCTATAGGAGAAAGAATACAGCCAGAGACTGAGACGGTCCCGTCTGATGACGAAGAAGAAGAAGAAGAATCAAAGCCTGTGCAGGAGACGGTATGAGGCTGTAACTACGGGGTGTTTATGACATGCAAGCCCCCTACTTTTGATGGTACGGCACTACTGCTGCTGCTCACGGTGGGTGAGGGAAATGGAGGCTGCACTTGATATCAGCAAGTGCCGAGAAGACCAAAAAGTTAAGTTCGCTACCCACCCTTTTGTGGACTCGGCTCTGTGCTGGTGAGACAATATAGTCCAAGCCATGGGTAGTCGGGCGATCGGGAGAATGAGATGGTCGGAGTTGAAGAAGTTGGTGATCAAGGAGTTTTGTCCTCACCGGCAAATGGATAAGGTCGAGAGGGAATTTCTACAACTGGAGGCTGGAATGATGACACACCAAGTATACACCATAAAGTTCAATGAAATGGCACATCTGGTGCCGGATCAGGTGACACCTCTATCTCGAAAGATCAAGAGGTATATTCAGGGTTTGCCGACAGACATTCGCAGGCACATGATCGCCGCCCGACTAAGCATGTTTAGGTCAGCAGTGGATCTAGCAGGGAGATTGTATGATGAGAGGACTGTGGTGGTTGTCATTGAAAGTAATCGGAAGGGTGGAGGCGATAGAAACTGGAATGGGAAGAGGTTTGGTCAGGGTGGTGCCTCGACGAGTAGCAAGAAGGCTCGAGTGGATAACCGCCGTGTGGTCACATCAAGTGCGGGGTTGAAAAAGTGTGAAAAGTATGGAAAGGAGCATGGTGGCGAGTGTAAATGGGGGTTGATTGTTTGTTTCAAGTGTGGGAAGCCTGGTCATATGGCTAGAGACTATGGGGTGTGAAGTGTTTCAACTACGGGGGAAGTGGTCATATGAGCAGGGAGTGTAAGGAGCCAAGAGTTGAGGGTTCTGGGGTGAAGAAAACTAGAGATGAAGGACCAACGGCGAGTGCCAGAGCATTCACAATGACACAGGAGGAAGCTAGGACGAACACTGATGTCGTGTCCGGTACATTTCTGATGAACCAAACTTTAGCTTCTGTGCTATTTGAATCTGGTGCTAGTAAGAGTTTTATTTCTGCTGCTTTTTGTGCTAAGTTGCCTGTTAGTAGTAGACGTATTGATGTGCCCTTCGATGTAGAAACTGCCATAGGTAAGTCTACCAGGATTTTTGAGATGTTAGAGGGCTGTTATGTGGAGCTAGAAGGTTATAGGTTTCCTGTTAGACCGTTCGTGATGACCTTGGGTGGTTTTGATTTGGTTCTTGGGATGGATTGGTTGGCGAATTTCGAGGCAAACATTGTGTGTTGTAAGAAGATGATTAATTTGACAACGCCTGACGGTATTTCGGTGACGGTTTATGGTAATCGGGTGACTACGATTCCGAAGGTGATCTCAATGGCGCTGGCGGGAAGGTGTATGAGGCGTGGATGTAGTGCCTACTTGGTTTATGTAAAGGATGTGGATACGCCAACACCACAAATATCCAATGTACCCGTTGTGTGTGACTTTCCAGACGTATTCCCAGAAGACTTATCAGGAGTCCCACCTGACTGTGAGATCGAGTTCCAAATTGACGTGATACCTGGTGCCCAACCTGTTGCCAAGGCACCGTATCATTTGGCTCCGACAGAGATGAAAGAGTTGACGGAGCAGTTGCAACAGCTACTGGATAAGGGGTTCATCAGATCGAGTATCTCTTCTTGGGGTGCTCCGGTCTTGTTCGTGAAGAAGAAAGATGGTAGTATGAGGATGTGTATTAACTACCGTGAGCTAAATAAGTTGACGGTGAAGAACTGCTACCCCTTACCGAGAATAGATGATTTTTTCAATTAGCTTCAGGGTGTCAGTTGGTTTTCAAGGATAGACCTTCGATCTGGTTATCATCAGCTTAAAGTGAAGGAGTCGGATATCCCTAAAACAGCTTTTCGCATGCGCTATGGTCACTACGAGTTTCTTGTCATGTCCTTTGGTTTCACCAATGTGCTAGCTGCTTTTATGGATTTGATGAACCGTGTGTGTCGGTCGATGCTGGATAAATCAGTGATTGTGTTATTGATGATATCCTGATTTATTCGAGGAGCGAGATTGAGCATGCCGGTCACATTCGGGAGGTTCTGGAGACGCTGAGGGGGGAGAAGTTGTGTGCTAAATTCTCCAAGTGCGCGTTCTGGTTGCACGAAGTTCAGTTCTTGGGTCATGTGGTGAATCCTGATGGGATTGTGGTGGACCCGGCGAAAGTGAAGGAGGTTATGCAATGGAAGTCACCAAAGACGCCATCTGAGATTCGTAGTTTCTTGGGTTTGGCGGGCTACTATAGAAGATTTATCCAAGACTTTTCTAAGATTGCTTCTCCACTGACTAAGTTGACCGGAAGGATGTAAAGTTTGTATGGGTTCAGGCTTAGGAGAAGGCATTCGAAGAATTGAAGACAAGATTGACTCAAGCTCCTGTTCTGTCATTACCCGAAAGAAGCGAAGATCTGGTGGTCTATTTTGATGCTTCCTACTCCGGGTTGGGTGTGTGTTAATGCAGAGAGGGAAGGTTATAACATATGCATCCCGACAGTTGAAAGTTCATGAGGTCAATTATCCTACTCATGACCTGGAGCTAGCAGCCATGGTCTTTGCACTAAAGATTTGGAGGCACTATGTTTATGCGTCAAAGTGCACCATTTTCACTAACCACAAGAGTCTGAAGTACTTCTTCGAGCAGAAGGATCTGAACATAAGGCAGAGACGGTGGTTGGAACTTATAAAGGATTATGATTGTGAGATCCACTACCATCCGGGCAAGACCAATGTGGCGGTTAATGCCCTTAGCCGAAAGGAGAGGCCCGAGCCGATTCGGGTGAAAGCATACCAACTGATCATGACCTCTGATGTAATGAAGCAGGTCAAGGAGTTTCAGGATGAGGCCTTAAAAGAAGATCATCTAAACTCCGAAAGAATGAGAGGTCTGGTTGGGGAATTGGGTGACAACACGCTCGGTGTTAGAACCCGCTTCGGTCGTGTGTGGATTCCTCATTTTGGGGATCTACGGGTGAAGATAATGGATGAAGCTCACAAGACTCGCTACTCCATTCATCCTGGTGCCACAAAGATGTATCAAGACATGAAGAAAGATTATTGGTGGCTGGGTATGAAGCGTGACATGGTGGAGTATGTGAGCAAGTGCCTTACTTGTTTGCAAGTGAAGGCAGAACATCAAAAACCATATGGGAAGATTCAACCTTTGGATATACCGGAATGGAAGTGGGAGCACATCACCATGGATTTCATTACGAAGCTACCACGTACTCCGAAAGGGTACGATGCCATATTCATCCGAGAGGCTGGCTGATCTGTTCATCAAGGAGATTGTAACCCGTCATGGTGTACCAGTGTCCATTGTCTCTAATCGTGACACCCGGTTTACATCTAAATTCGGGAAGAAATTCCACAATGCTATGGGGACGAGGTTACATATCACTATGGCTTATCATCCCCAAACTGATGGTTAGTCAGAGAGGACCATTCAGACATTGGAAGACATGCTTTGGGCATGTGTGATCGATTTTGGAGGAAGTTGGGATGACCACTTACCATTAGTTGAATTCTCATACAACAATAGCTATCATGCCAGCATTGGCATGCCACCATACGAGATGCTATACGGTAGGAGATGCAGAACACCCGTTTGTTAGGGTGACATTGGTCAGAAAGAGTTGGGAAACGTCGATGTAATCGAGGCTACGATTGAGAAGCTTGAGAAGATCAAAGCCTTCATTAAGGCAGCCAAAGATAGACAGAAGTCGTATGTCGATAAACGACGCAAACCGATTGAGTTCCAGGTGGGTGACCGGGTTATGTTGAAGGTCTCACCTTGGAAGGGTATTTCGTTTCCAAAAGCGGGGCAAGTTAAGCCCAAGATACATAGGCCCTTTCCGAATCATTGCTCGAGTAGGAGAGGTGGCCTATAGATTAGAGTTGCCCGATGAGTTAAGTGGAATTCATCCGACGTTCCATGTATCTCATCTAAGAAAGTGCTTAACAGATGAAGGCATGATTATTCCACTAGAGCATATCGAGGTAGACGAACCGCTCAATTATGTGGAGCAACCACTGGCAATCATTGATCGAAAGGAAAAGAGCCTAAGGAATAAAGTGGTTCCCCTTGTGCGTGTACAGTGGAAGCACAGGAAGGGATTTGAGTCTACGTGGGAGACTGAGGAAGAGATGAGACAACATTACCCATAATTCCTTGAGGAATAACTGGTTTCGGGGACGAAACCTATACAAGGGGGGTGGACTTGTAACACCTGGTTATTTTAAAGCCAAAGAAAAGAATGAATAAAGTGAAAGAGAGAAGAAAAAGAAATAAAACCCATGTGTAGGGGTAAAAAGTGTCCAAAAGGACAAAATGTTTGAAAAGTTGGTGTAAAAGGTGGTATGGCCGCCATATGTCACATGCACTTCTGATTTTCGGGTTTTAGAGAGAGAGAAAGAGCAGCAAGTCTCGGTTTTGAAGAAAGAACAAGGAAGAGTTCGAATTCAAGGTAAGAATTCATGCTTTTATGGTCTTCTTGACAGGTCTTATCCTCGGGTTTATGCTTATGTGTGTTTGTATGTGTTTGGGGTATGTTTTTAGTGGGTTTCTAAGCGGTTGAATTCAATTTGCAAACGAGTTGGAAGAAGCCATACTCAAAAGCTAAGGTGATTTCTAGGACCTTTCTTTTACTGGTTTTTAACTGATTTTGGGGCTGGAAATGCATGAATGTATGAGTTTATATAACTGGGTTTCGAACCCGTATGCTTGAATGTGTGTATGATGATGTTATGATGTGTTGTGTGACTATGTTCACGCTTGATGATGTATGATGGTGTTTCTAAGGCTAAAGGGTAAGAACTAAGCTTAGAACATGATAAATAGTGCATGGAAATTGAAATGATGTTTTAGATCCACTTGCTAAGTTTCTAAATCTGTCTAAGTGTGTGGAAGTCAATGCGGATGAGCATTTGACTAAGTATGGAAATACGGATGAGCATTGGCTAAGTGCAGGAAATGCGGATGAGAATTTGACTGTGCTGGAAATGCGGATGAGCAAGTAAGTCAATGCGGATGAGCATTTGACTAAGTGCTAGAAATGTGGATGAGCAAGTAAGTCAATGCGGATGAGCATTTGACTAAGTGCTGGAAATGCGGATGAGCAAGTAAGTCAATGCGGATGAGCATTTGGCTAAGTACGAAAATGCGGAAAGAGTAATGTAATGTAAGTCAATGCGGAAGAAGTGAGTCAATGCGGATGAACTATAGTAAATGCAGACGAACTGTAGGAAATGCGAAGGAGTATAGGAAATGCGGATGAACACTTAGAAAAATTCTGACCTTTTGAGAAATGAGGTAATGTAGGCTTTGACCTAGGAGATTCCTAGAAGTTATAAATGTTGACTTATGGGGTCATAGATGGTATGAGGGGCATGTAATGATGTATGCTTATGCATGATGATGATGATGATGTTGCTGGGTATGCATGATGTATGTTATGTATGTATGATTTCGTGCATGATGATGTATGAAAGATATGTTTATGTCCTTGTGATGAGGTATGATTATCTTTCCTTTGGCTTTACATGTTATGAATGAACGAATGAACGAAGTATTATGTAATGTAAAGTGAAAGATAATGAAAGAGGATCATGATGAATGAATGCATGCATTAATGAATGAATGTAAGAAAGCCTTGCAAGCAAATTTATGGAGGTTCACACCCAATGAAGGGTGTTAGCTCAACTGTGTGCGGGTTAGCTACCTAGAAGGATGCACACTGGGGTCTAATCTTTGTGATTGACCATACGAATGGGATCCTTGCTGCTTGCCCTAGGTACTGGAGTCAGCTTCGTGCACAAAGTTCGGGGTCTATGAGAGACCTCAGGCCCAGTTACCCGCTTCGTGCACAATGATTGGGGTATAGCATATGACATTGATCCAGAATGAGAGAGAAAAGATGAATGGTGAATGTACTTGCCCTAGGTACTGGAGTCAGCTTCGTGCATAATGTTCGAGGTCTATGAGAGACCTCAGGCCCAGTTACCCGCTTCGTGCACAATGTTCGGGGTAATGTACATGTCACTAGAAGTAATGATGAATGAATGAAAGTATGAATGAAAGAATGACGAAGATAATAATGATATTATCTATATGTACATACGATGTATGATCACGAACGAATGTAAAGTATAACATGATTTTAATGAAAGAATGGTTTTATGAAAGAAAAGCATGTTTTGCCATAAAACTAGAACTCACTCAGCAACGCTGACTTTTATGCATTTTCCAGTTGGCAGGTAAGGTTGCTGAGGATGGCACGAGACGGCTGCTCAGCTCTTTTAGATGACATCCATTTATTTAAAGCTTTTGTGATGTAATACAACAATGTAATTTTGTAACCAACAAAAGATGCATTATTTTGCAAAAGTTTTTATGAAGAAAATGAAATGCCATTTGTTTTATATTTCCACTGCAATGTTTTGATGATTAAATGCAAAGTATATGCTTTATGTACGATGAATTACCAGCTATAAGCGTCCCGGGAACGGGGCCTTACAAACCGCAAATAGAAATATACACCCCCCGACAAATGCCAACAACAAAAAGAGATCCGTCTGATCCCATCACTTCACTCGAACTACGTAGAGATCGTAACAAACAATACAATGCTTCACAAAAAGCGGCCACAAAATTCCATAAAGCCTATTCAACCGCTCAAGCCCATGACCTTACAACGTCACGTCCAGAACATACAACTTCGCTACAAACTACAACCTCAGGTCATTACTCACATACCAATAACACATTGACTAAACTCTATTCTTGTAAATACACCAATTGTTACAACTCGTTCTGTAGGTACTCCATTAGGATGACTACACTCATGCGTGGCTACTCAAAGCTTGTGGGTTTGCCATCAAGTGTAGGTGCAATGCATACACACGATGTACATAACATCGCCTATGTAGACCTACCGACAACACATCGCACCCTCAAACAACGTAGCCCGTGCCCTTATTTCCAGGCAAAACGTTTCCCCTTGAATTTCCAACCTTCTGTTGTATGAATGGGAAAACAATGATAGCAACCATAGACCTCCACAAGAGCTACAGTACCTTTTTACAACACAGGATGATGTTGGGCGCACCTTCGGGAAAACATACGTGCATACAACACAAACTTCTCTTTCACGTCTATGGGGGTTTCACTTGACGAGATAGTAAGCAACATGAGATGCGGCGTGTACACATTTCGGGCCCACAAAGGAATATACCAAAATAGACCAGTTAATCCCATGAGACGGGAGTCCAAGATACCTCCAACTCTACTTTTATGACCCTGAAACTGAACTGGACCATCGCTTGGAATGGCCAAATTTGGATCGCACAATTACTAAAATGCTAACGCGCGCACTATCGACAAACCCATACGTGATGACATTTCGACGCCTCGCAGAACTTGGCCCGTTGGACAATTACAGAGTAAGCCTAAATGCATCTGTTGAACTAGACCAGCGTGTTTACAAACGACCAACCACATTCGAGGTTGCAGGTATTTGGGTAGAGGGAAATGACAACATTACCAACAAAGTATACAACCATACTATGGTTGTTATGAACCATTATCATATCCTTTATTCTTCCTCAACGGTGAGTCAGGCTGGCACCCAAATATACCACGCCAAGGAGTCCACCATGTTGCATGGCAGGATTAGCATGACACCATGGATGACGATCCGGAAGGTGCGCACCCTCTTCCTTTCCAATAAGCACAGTGAAAACCCTCAATCCTATATAAATTATTTAGGAATTATAATGCCTTCTTAACCTTTATCATTATGCAGAACAGACAAATCGAAGAGGTAGAACCACCGTATCTATGCGAGAATACTACTGCTACAAATTTCAAGCCCGCCCAACCGAAAACGTTCTCCTGCTGGGGCAAGATTGCTCCAACAGTTTACAGTTGACGTCTACATAAAGCTATAACCTCTCGCCTTCAATTTTGTGAGAAAAACCAGCCTAGAATCCGGGCAGAATTATACCAAGGAATTGTTGTGATTGCGTCAACGCCGAAGACGCACACACTAGTAGAATTGGTAAGCGCATCGTACTACCAGCTTCTTTCACCGGTGGTCCTCGTGACATGCGCCGGCGCTTCCTTGATGCAATGGCATTGGTACAAGATGATGGAAAACCAGATTTCTTCCTAACAATGACATGCAAACCACAGTGGCCTGAGATATCTGACAATTTAAAAGCGGGCCAAAGTGCACAAGATCATCCAGATCTCATTTCAAGAGTCTTTTGTGCTAAGTTAGAGGACCTAAAAGAACATCTTCTCAAAAACCACATTTAAATCATATGTATATGTGATCGAGTTCCAAAAACATGGACTACCCCATGCACATTTCCTACTAATAATGTACCCTCAACATAGAATCAATACCCCAGACCAATACGATAGGTTTGTCTCAGCTGAAATCCAACCTATAGAAACCCATCATCAGTCGCACGATGTCGTCATCAAACACATGATGCATGGCCTTTGGCCAATTGAGAATCAGCAGCCCATGCATGCAAGGAGAGCCTAAGCTATGTCGTTTCATTACCCAAGGCAATTTAACAACCACACACACAAGGAGAAAGGAGAAGATGTGTACCCATTGTATCGTAGGCGCAACAACGGCATAAGTGCCATGTAAGAGGAAAGACACTAGACAATAGGTGGGTCGTTCCGTACAACCCCAGGCTACTCATGTTGTTTAACTGTCACATTAATGTCGAGATTTGCTCAAGCATAGAATCCGTGAAATACTTGTTCAAGTATATTTACAAAGGCCACAACAAACAGGTTATCAACATAGCCCCAACTACTGAGGACATCCCTATCAACGAAATAAAACACTTTCAGGATGCACGATACATCTCACCACCTGAGGCAATGTGGCGTATCTTTTCATTCCCCCTTTCTCACATCCACCCTGCCATTTTACCATTACAACTGCACCTACCAAATCACCATATGGTACATTCACAGACCAATCTGCCCTTTCTGAACTCGTTGATAGAGATCGGGATAAACAAACAATGCTCACTGTGTTCTTCACCAAAAACAGTCAGATGTAACACCCAAAGAATATTTGTACAAGGATTTCCCCACCCACTTCACATGGAATGCAGGGTCCGTTGTTGGAATCGTCGATCCCAAAAGCCCCAAAAAGGTCGTATCGTTTCTGCTAATCTTGCCGAAGGGGAACGATACTACCTGCGAGTACTTCTAAGAAACGTAAGAGGTCCGACTTCGCTTCAACATCTATGCACGGTTGATGGTGTGGAACACCAAACATTTCGCACAACAGCTCTACAATTGGGATTTATTGAAAATGACAAGAGTTTATCACAATGCCTCGATGAGGCTGCTGTTTTCCAATTTCCAGCTGCCCTATGCCGGTTATTTGCAACTATACTGGTCTTCTGCGAGCCTGCTAACATACGAAAACTATGTAATGATCATTTTGAATTCCTAGCAGAAGACCATCGGCACGTTTGTCAGAATACAACACACATCCACAATATGGTTCTTTCTGAAATTAGGACATACCTCCAGTCCGTGGGTAAGTCACTAACAGATTTCAACCTACCAACAATATCAAATGAACTAAGCACCCAGGAAGTGCAACATCGGAGATACACGAGGAGTGGAATATAGTTGTTGACCCCACACACTTACATGTGAAAAATCCCTTAATGCCGACCAAAGAATTGTGTTTAATGAATCATGAACCACATCTCAAATAACCTGCCAGGAGTGTTCTTCATAGACGGCCCAGTGGAACAGGCAAGACCTTCTTGTACAAGGCCTTACTTGCTAAAGTCCGTTACTTGTTGTGCGGCCACCAGGCATGTTATTTGCCACAACTCTTGATGGCCGCACAAGTAGGATGAGGAGTTGTGGCAAATAACATGCCCGGTGGCTGCACAGCACATTCAAGGTTCAAGATCCCAATTAACATTGAAAAAAACTCCATGTGCAGCATCAAAAAACAAAGGGGCTTGGCTCAACTAATCAACACAGCTACACTAATCATTTGGGCCGAGGCATCAATGTGCAGGCGACAATCAATAGAAGCAGTCGACCGCACCTTTCAGGATATCACAGGAAAAAATCTCCCATTCGGTGGAAAGATAATCGTAATGGGAGGAGACTTCAGACAAGTGCTACCGGTTATTAGACGTGGAACACGAGCGCAAATAGTTGACGCTAGCCTCCAAATGTCACCAATTTGGACGGTAACTAAAAAAATGCAGTTGACACTTAATATGAGAGCTATCACAGATCCTTGGTTCTCAGAATTCTTGTTACGAGTAGGTGACGGCACGAAACCCACCATTGACCAAACCTCATTCGTATCCCGGATGACATGACCATTCCGCTTACCACAAAGACACCTCCTTGACACAACTAATTGATGTTGTTTTCCCATCCCTCCAAAGTAATGGCCACTCCTCTGAATACGTAACGTCCAGGGCAATCTTGACCACCAGAAATGAAAACGTTGATGAGATTAACAACCGAATGATCAAAATCTTTGTTGGCGTAGAACAGGTTTACTATAGCTTTGACACAGCTGATGATGACAACCAAAACCTGTACCCATCCGAGTTCTTACTCTCGATAACTGTTAGCGGTTTACCACCGCATACTCTACGTTTAAAAATTGGATGCTTGATTATGCTTCTACGAAACATTGACCAATCAAATGGTCTTTGCAATGGCACAAGACTTATTTGTAAAGCATTTCAACAAATGTTATTGATGCAGAAATATCAACAGGTGACCATAAGGGAAAAAGAGTTTTCCTACCAAGAGTCGCTCTATGCCTATTAGAAGATGACATGTTCCCCTTTAAATTCAAATGAAAATAGTTCCCAATCCGCCTAAGCTTCTCCATGACAATAAACAAATCACAAGGCCAAACAATACCATATGTAGGTGTTTATTTACCAGAACCAGTTTTCTCACATGGCCAGCTATACATGGCATTGTCAAGAGGCACATCACGAGAAAACACAAAGGTCCTTGTCACGGGTACACAACTGTTCAAGGACGATGGCGTTCACACTTGTAACGTCGTCTACCGGGAGGTCTTACAATGATAAAACGCAACCCCACTACACCCACAACTAGAACGTTAGAACACCACAAAGGTACACATATCTCATAACCTAACAAAACAAATCTAAACATTCACACCATTAGTTCGTAATAATATGATTGAACTCCGCAACACACACACAAACACTCTTATATCACATGCATGCCACACACAAAACTAAACATTTCCCCTTTGCTCCACTGATCCTCAAACACAACATGGATGGTAGATGCATATACAATCGGTACGCAACGTACAACCCCCCCCCCCCCCGTTTTAGCACATAATACCACGCTACCTATTTCATTATTATATAAAAAATTTACACCATCGCTACTCAGGCAAGCAGGAGAAAAAAAGGCAATCACCTAATTCGCCTATTGAAGATTTGAAGGACCATAAAGCAGCCATGAAAGAAAGAAAGAAATACCCAAAACAACACCAAACGGGTACGTGCAAATCACCTCTTACCATGCAGCTTTATATAAACGAAAATATATTTTCGCACACATATATACACATACATGTACCTATATGTAGCAACACATATACACACTCAACACAACACTCATTGCATGTGACACTAATACTTACTAACCGAAAATTATTTTGTCTCAGCATCTCCTCCTCAGCAAATAACCACACCAGTAAAGAAGGAAAAAAACAAGAAACCCCTTCCACATCCAAAAATGTAACCGAAGATGGGCAGAAGGAACCTACTACAGATGCTTGGGATGACGAATGGTGGACAACTCATATGGACGAGATAATTGACTTGTGCAAAACTTATGACAAACCATGCTGAAGCCGACCGTATTTGTAACATCTGGTAATTTTGTTAACTTCCTTTACTCTTAAAGGGTTATTATTTGTCAATTTTAAAACTCATGTGTTGTTTGTGCTTATTCAGTATTGTCATTGGGTTTTTATGAAAGTTAAACATATAATATTAAAATAATAATGTTAATATTAATAAAAGTAACAATAATAATAAGTAATAATAATGAATAATAGTAATAGTAATAATAAGATTACTTTTAATAAGGTTTTATAATTTATAAGGGTTATTAAACTTAACCATGTTTAAACATAAACTCAATTAAGAATTTAGGGGTCGTTCTTGTTATTTTATAAACCTTAAAAACAAGGTTTGTACATAAAATGTTAAACTACAAACCTTGGGGACCAAGGTGTAATTAATGAAAATCCAAACCCCCTTCCCTTACCCTTCACGTTTTTCCGGCCACAACTCCGGCCACCCTCCGGCCGGAGTCCGGCGGTCCTAAAACCGTCTTTTTCCTTCGAATTGAAACCCCAAAACCAGGCCAAACGTTCCTAGACTCGAATCGAACACAATTAACCACTTGAATCCTGATTAAAACCGGTTACAAAAGCTTTCTAATCCGAAGTAACCGAAGCCTTAAGTTCATACCCGTTCAAGCATTAAATCGCAATAATAATCGAATTAATTTAACATGAACCATCTTTATCTATCTTTAATCGATTACAATGTTCAATTCACCTAAAACAAGCCCAAGCATCAACTTCGAATACCCACTTAGTCGCGACCTAGCTCTTACTCGAACTCATCCTTTGGACTTCAAGCCCTGAAATTGACAAAGGGCTTTTGTACAACAAGGTTTTGGAAACTTTCTGTGCAACCAATTTGTTTAACATCATCGTTCAAGCATCGAACCCGTCGTACGTGTGTCGCGGCCTTAGCATCATCTGTCATCATCAGTTCATCTTCAAATCGGGTAATTGAACACATGGTGGTGCTCGAAATACAGTGGGGAATCAAAGCCCCATGATTAATCGAGCATAAACATCGAGTCAATTGTCAATTTTGGACTTGAACAAGCTAGGGTTCTTGAGGTTGGGGGAAAGAAACTTGGTGTTAAAAGGAAATGGAACCGAGTTATACCGCGGCTGGAAGCCATGGTACACCGGTTCACAACACACCCTTGCATTCAAGAGGTCCCGGGTCCGAACCCGGGCACCCTCTTATTTTTTCAAAAAAAAACCCTTTTAGGCCTTAATTCTTTTCTAGAAAATTTCTATAAATTATAAAAAATAATTTTCATAAACTTTTAACCTTTAAATTAACAAAATGATTTTCCTGTAAATTTATTTTTATAAAAAAATACCTTAATATTTATTATAAATTTTATTATTGTTATAAGAATGAGTTTATGTAAAAATTAAATTTTTACTTAAATCATTAATAAATCGTACACTTTCTTCGATTAAAATTATATGCTACTCAAACTAATAACAATGAAATTACATTTTGTAAGAATATTTCTTTATTTTGCAAAATAAAGAAATATATATATATATTATTAATAACTAAATGGCTTAAAAACTCTCTTAAATCCTAAGGAACCTAGTTCATGTTTAATTGATAAACCTTATTATTAACCTAAATCTGTAATATTTATATATTTAGGTGTCTTGTGACGTTTTACCTTGGAACGGCATATATTATTCTTATTGATCCTCATTATATACTTATTTGACATGTGAGTTTTCCTTGCCCCTTTTTCATATTTTCACACTAATTTGGGGTGAAACATGATAGCTTATACATGATACAGTTATACACATTTGAGACTTGTAAATCACATGCAATTCAACTTAATATTTGTCATGGTATTTGTGTATTGTAAGTGATTATATGTGATACATAGTTGTTTACAATCATTAACTATTGCTAGCCTGGCGACGTCTTAGATCTTTGGGCCTGACAAGCCTGTTTGGTGCTAAATCCGAGGTATTGCCGGCTCCTGATGACGTATGCTTGTTCATCATGGGAACCAAATACACTTAGCCAATCTTTTATACTTGTAATCAAGTCAAGGTTGGTTGTAACGATATGTGTTCTATAACCTTACTTGCTTATGACCTATGACATGAATTGCTACTTGTAACCTTTTCATATTATGTATGAAAACCTTGGAAACTCACCAACTATTTTTAGTTGACTCTTATTTTTATCATGTTTCAGGTCAACCTCAAGCTTAAAGTGATCTTTTTGAAGCATGCTATAATCTAGGACTTGGACCTAGTAAATGAAATAAAAAGTTTACTTTATGTTTTGTTGTGTTTGAACTTATTAATTGTTTGGGACTTATGATTGTATTTCATTTCATTTCAAGACTATGATATCAATACTTACATTTTAATATAGCGTTATGTGGCTGTGAACAATCTTAACCCTCACATCTCGACGTTTCCGCCGTCAAGGTTGGGGTGTGACAGATTGGTATCAGAGCCCATAACTATTGGGATTTAGGTTAGTAGTAATAGTGACCTAGACTATAGCATGCATGAACCTCATAGGATAATATTTATATTCTTGGAAATATATATTGTTACATGCTACATAATGCTATACCTACTTATGTGCAACTTGATGCCTTAGCAAAGGTTTGCCTTGTAACTATTTAAACTTTGTTATTAGTCTCCCTAAACTTAACCTTGACTCTTTGACTCTCCCCGACAAATGAAACTTCTTAATCTTATCCTCGTCAACACGTAGGAACTTATGCTTATGCTTATGATTTGAATCTTTAGACTTATGTCTAATCTATGTTAAATCTCATCAAGGATTTTGATTACATGAACTTAAGAAATTTGTGTGACACATAAACACTGTATTCTGGATTTCCTGGCAAAAGGCCCTCGGCTAAGGCAAGCATATCGCATAAATCCTACGAGACTAGTTATGCTTACCTGGGGATTTTTGGAATGAGTGATAAATATGGTCAACATACACAAATTTCTAAGGCGAGGGGGTCAATTTACTTTGACGTGTCAACGTTTCCAATGGTAATGCGTTACCAAATGGAACCATTCCATGTGCCTTACAACTTTTGCCTTATCCTTGTTGAACATTAATCTTCATTGTTCCAATTCTCTTAGCTAACTCATTTTGTATATTCCAGCATGTCTCGTCATCATGGAAAACATGGAGTTTCGATCGTAAGTTAGCCGCCATGATTGCTCGACAAATGGCTGTTGTCATCCCGACCATGGTTGCTGAACTTAATAGCACCTTAATGACCAACGCTAGCAACAATGCAAATGGTCATGGAGAGAATAGCAACAACCAAAACGGGAACAATCAACACGGGAATAATCAAACTTGCACCTTCAAACACTTCAGCTCTTGCAAGCCCACTAGTTTTAGTGGCAAGGAAGGAGCCACTGGCCTTCTTGAGTGGTTCGAAAGCATGGAGAATACCTTTATCAATTATGAGTGTCCTGCACTCAAGGTTCGTTATGCCACTAGTATGCTCCAACAAAGGGTTCTTACCTTGTGGAATAGCGAGAAGAGAACCGTGGTCCTGAAGCTGTGCTAGTACTTACCTGGGAAGAGTTCAAGAACATCGCCATCGCGAAGTCCTGCCCAAGAAGTGAATTGAAAAAGTTGGAAGAAGAGTTTTGGAATTTGAAACAAAATGATGGTGATCATTTGGCCTACTCAACTAGGCATCATGAGTTGAGTATACTACTGCCCCATATGGTCGACAATGTTCCCCGCAACATCGAGAAGTTCATTAAGGGTGTACCACCCCAAATTCAAGATGCTGTGGTGGGTAGCCGACCCACAACCTTGGAAGAAGCCATTACTATCACCGCTCAACTCACCGAGAACCATATACGAGCGGGCACCATGTCTGTGAAGGGTGCAAAGAAGGTAGAGAAGACGGCTACCGAGGCTGTTAAGGAGACTAAAGCTGAACCGTCTTACAACAACAACAACAACAAGAAGCGCAAGTTCACACTGGCGCGTAACTATGCCGTGGCTGCACCCAAACAACCCCAAAGACAACTTGTACCTGCGGCTACACCTGTGGCACAAGTGCCTGGGGCTAGGGCTTATGCTGGTCCTCAGCCGATGTGCAACACGTGTAGGTATCATCATCCGGGGAATCAACCATGCCGCATTGCACCTTATGCGGTAATATGGTCATTTGGTGGCGACTTGCCACCGTGCACCTAACAATGCCACTGTGGTCACGAACCGGTTTGCTACAACTATGGGGAACCTAGCCATTTTCGCCCACAATGCCGTCGTCTTGTGGTAATGTTCCACAAGCCCGAGGACGTGCTTTCAACATCACGCTAACCAAGCACAAGTAAACAACGATGTGGTGAATGGTACGTTAACTCACCTTTAACTTTTGTGATCCGATTCATTTCATACTTTACCTGTATCGTTAAATACCTTAAAAATTGAACAGGTATGTTCCTTATTAACAAAACTTATGCCTATGTCCTATTTGATTCTAGAGCCGATAAAAGTTTTGTTTCATTAGAGTTTGAATCCATACTTGCTAAGCCACATACAAAACTGGAAAGACCTCTTACTGTTGAAGTTGCCATGGAGAACCGATCACCGTTGACGTTATCATTCGTGATTGCATCTTAAGTCTTGACACGCATGATTTTCTTATCGATCTTATCCCTATGAAACTTGGAAGCTTTGACGTCATCATTGGTATGGATTGGTTAGCCAAACACCATGCCGAGATCATTTGTTTCAAGATGCATTCGTATACCGTTACCCTCTAGAGATACGTTGAAGGTGTTCGGTGAAAAAATCTTCCAAAGGCTTAAACTCATGTCTTGCACTCAAGCCCGAAAGTGCTTAAGCAAGAAGTATATGGCCTTCTTGGCTTACGTGGTCAACACGAAAGTCAAAGGGAAAGAACTTAAGGATGTCCCTATCGTACGAGACTTTCCTGAAGTATTCCCGATGACCTTAGTGGTTTACCTCCCGTGCGTGAAGTCGAGTTTAAAATTGACTTGATACCGGAGCAAACCCCGTGGCCAAGTCACCATATCGGCTTGCAACCATCGGAAATGCAAGAACTCTCTTGTCAACTGCAAGAGCTGTCCGAGAAGGCTTCATCCGTCCTAGTTCTTCGCCTTGGGGTGCACCCTCTTATTTTAAAAAAAAACCTTTTAGGCCTTAATCTTTTCTAGAAAATTTCTATAAATTATAAAATAATTTTCATAAACTTTTAACCTCTAAATTAACAAAATG
>JACCIX010000037.1:15000-85000 GCA_025506515.1 Flaveria trinervia | reverse complement strand
AACTCTTCTTGGGGCTGAAAATGTATTAAAATGATTTTCAAATGTTTATGTATGTATACCCGTATGTTTTGTGTATGTTTGATGATGATTCTTAGATGCTTATAGGTTCTTCATATTTAGAATAGCCTTAGTAAGCTTAGAACAAATAGGCTTGATGTTTGGACTTGAAATTATCCTAGAAACATGTTGAACAGAAGGTTCAGGCGCCTAAATAAGGCCCATGCGCCTGGAAATGTCTTGGAATGATTAAGTGTATCTCATGCACCTGAACAGTGCCCTCATGCGCCTAGAATATTAGTCAGACGACTAAGTATAGGGTCATGTGCCCCAATAGTGCCCATGCGTCTGAATAACCCCACGTGTCTAAGTTTCCATACGCCTGAATAGCCCATGCCTCTAAGTGTCCATGCGTCCGAATGGGCCATACGCCCGAATAGTATCCATGCGCCTGAAATAGCTCATGCGCCTAAGTGTTGAAAGGGTTAAGTGTTGGCTGATGCGCCTGCATAGTGATAAAACACCCGAACAGGGCCCATGCGCCCAAATATTGTCAAAATGCCTAAACACTTAGAATTATTATAGAATTTTTGGGAGTTTGTGCTTTTAGGGTTTTGACCGAGGTTTGACTAGGGCTTATAAATGCTTGGTTTCATGCATTATTATGATTGCTTCATAATTGTTCCTTATTATTATTATTATTATTATTATTATTATTATTATTATTATTGCTATAGTATGTGACTTTACGTGGTGTGTGTTATTGTCATACCGTAAAGTATTACTAATAATAAGTGAAAGAGCAATGAAGAAGAGAAGTGGAACCTAATTTAAAATGTTAACAGTCTTGCAAGCTTACAGGAGGTACCTGACCATGAGGTCGTTAGCTTAACTATGATGTGGGTTAGCTACGCTCAGATGCATACGGGGCCAGTCAATTGAGATTGGCGGACCTTTGCAGCATACCCTAGGTGTCTGGGCCAACCTTGTATACTTATGTAGAGCCCCTTGTGGGAACAGAGGGCTCAACACCATTTCCCCCGCGCACATAGTTTAGGGTATTGCTCATTGGTCCACATAGATAGTGAAAGATAAATACAAAAGAGTACAGAGTAAACAAGGCATACAGTAAAGAGATGAAGCATTACGTGATTGTATGGTTAATGCATGCTCACGTATAAAGAGATGAAGTTTTAATAAAAAGATTATTTTCATATGTATACCTACAGAAACTATTTTATTACTTTTAAAACTAGAACTCACTCAGCAACGTTGACTTTTATACATTTTCAGTTGGCGGGTAAATATTGCTGAGGATGGCATGAGGGTGAAGCTACTCGGCAGGAAAAGACTGACATCTATTCATACCTATTATTGTTGTTGTTTTTTAATGCAATTAAACAATTCTTTTGTATTCGGTTAAACAATAGTGTATTGCTCAACAACAGTGTTTTAATGAAATGAATGGTTTTTGCTAAAGTAATTCTGCTGGTTCAGCTTGTAAATTTATAATGTTTAATGTATTTAATGTTGTGAATGACTAACTGTGAGGTCTCCGGGAACAGGGCCTTACAAGTTGGTATGAGAGCCAAAGTTTAAGAGAATTGGGTTAAACAAATTTTTAAAACCTAAAACTAAACTGAAAATGGGACAATGAAGGGATATTAGCCCGAGTAGCTACGTGCCATCAGGTATGTCTTTTCTTAATGTTAACTAGTATTATGTGTGCATGCTATTTGATTTATGTGCTCTTAGTAGATTTAGATACTGATTAAGTCAGGATAGGAAATGCTTGGGGTATGAAGAGTAAGTAAGTGGCTAATCACAACTGGCCACTGCAATTAGGAACTTACTATACTTGACATAAACTGAGTTATTACCTTGAATGAACGCGTTAGTGTTTGAATCTTATCGCGTGTTAGAGGATGGCTGGACAGAAATCTTCCAAGACTCCTAGAGGCAGAGGCCATCCACGTGTGACTAGGAGTAATGCTAAGGCTCCTGAGACGACCCATGAGAACCCTGAGGTTCATGGCCGGAGCGAAGAGAATGAGAATGCTAGCTTGAATGCCTCAGCTAGGGAGGCGATTGCTGATGAAGTACACCAGGTCATGCAGACAGTCTTACCGTCTGTGGTGATTGAGGTCATTAGGGTTGTGAGAAGCAAGGAAAGGAAGGAGAAGGAGAATAGAAAAGGATCAACGAGCAAGGAAAGCAGAAGGGAGGAGGAACAACCAGAGCCTGAGACTGTGTTGTCTGATGAAGAGGAGGATGACGTAGTAGGGGTAGCGACCGAAGGGTGCAGTTATGGGGCATTCCAAAGGTGTAAGCCCCCGACTTTTGATGGCATTGGCAATGCTGCTGCCGCTCACGCTGGGTGAGGGAGATGGAGGCAGTTTTGTTTGGAAATCATTGAGTGCCGCGAGGACCAGAAGGTGAAGTTCGCGACTCACTCTTTCGTTGATTCAACGCTGTGTTGGTGGGAAAATATTGTCCAAGCTGAGGGTACCAGGACAATCGGAAGAATGAGGTGGAGTGAACTGAAGAAGTTGGTGGTCAGCGAATTTTGTCCTCACAGGGAACTCGATAAAATTGAGAGGGAGTTCTTGCAACATGAAGCGGGAACGATGACTCACCAGCAGTACACCACTAAATTCAACGAGATGGCGAGGCTGGTGACGGATCAGGTGACGCCGGTGTCAAGTAAGATCAAGTGGTACATCGAGGGACTGCTGCTGACATTCGCAAGCACCTGATTGCTGCTTAGCCAGATACCTTTCGATCGGTGGTCGATTTGGCGGGTAGATTGTATGATGAGCGAGAGGAGACTGTGGTGGAGGTGAAGAAGACGAGTGGGGATGGTAAGACCTGGAATGGGAAAAGGTTTGGACGTTGTGATTTCACTCCAAAAAACAAGAAGATGAAGGTGTACGACCGTGGGGTGTCGTCAAGATCAGGCAGAATAAGTGTGGTAGTTATGGAAAGGGGCATACCGGTGAGTGCAAAATGGGAATGAATGTATGCTTCAGATGTGGCAAGCCTGCCACATCGCTAGAGACTGTAGGGTGCTGAAGTGCTATAACTGTGGTGGGGAGGGCCACGCAACCAAAGACTTTAAGAAGCCGAGGGCGGAGAACTCTGGAGCAAAGAAGAAGCCGGAGGAAGGAGGGCAGAGGGCAAGTGCTAGAGCTTACACCATGACCCGGGAGGAAGCCAGAGTTGACCCCGATGTCGTGTCAAGTATGTTTCTAGTAAACCAAACTTGTGCCTCTCTATTGTTTGATTCCGGTGCTAGTAGGAGTTTATTTCCACTACTTTCTATGCTAAGTTGCCTGTTAGTAGTAGAAATGTCAGTGAACCATTCAATGTAGAAACCGCTATTGGCATGTCAACGAGAATTACTGATGTGATAGAAGACTATGCGATAGAACTAGAAGGTCATCGGTTTGCTGCTAGACTACACGTGATGCCCCTAGGTGGATTTGATGTAGTACTAGGGATGGACTGGTTAGCAACCTTTGAAGCAAACATCGTATGTCACAAGAAGATGATTCGATTAGTTGCGCCTGATGGGGTTTGGTTACGATTTATGGAGATTGCGTTACTACGATCTTGAATATGATTTCGGTGGCGGTGGCTGGGAAGTGCATGAAACGTGGATGTAATGCCTACTTGGCATATGTAAAAGATGTGGATGCGTCAGTACCGCAATCATCTGAGGTACCTGTGGTGTGAGACTTTGGACGTATTCCCGGAAGACTTACCCGGCTGCCACCGGATGCGAGATTGAGTTCCAAATTGATTTGATAGCGGTGCTCAACCCGTTGCCAAAGCACCATATCGATTAGCTCCGATTGAGATGAAGGAACTTACGAGCCAATTGCAGGAGTTGATGGATAAGGGATTCATTCGATCGAGTATCTCCCCGTGGGGTGCTCTGGTATTGTTTGTAAAGAAAAAGGATGGAAGTATGCGAATGTGCATCGACTATAGAGAGCTGAACAAGTTGACGATGAAGAATCGGTACCCGTTACCAAGGATTGATGACTGGTTTGACTAGCTCCAAGGTGTCAGTTGGTTCTCGAGGATGGATCTACGGTCTGGCTACCATCAGTGAAGGTGACGGAAAAAGACATTCCTAAGACAACTTTCCGTACGCGTTATGGACACTACAAGTTCTACGTTATGTCTTTTGGTCTAACTAACGCGCTAGCTGCCTTTATGGATTTGATGAATCGAGTGTGTCAGCCGATGTTGGATAGATTAGTGATTGTGTTCATTGATGATATCTTGATCTACTCGAGGAGTGAAGAAGAGCATGCCGGTCACATTCGGGAGGTGTTGGAGACATTAAGAAGGGAGAAGTTGTATGCCACATTCTCCAAGTGCCCGTTCTGGTTGCGCGAAGTTCATTTTTCGGGGTTATGTGGTGAATCCTGACGGGATTATGATTGACCCCGCAAAGGTGGAGGCAGTGATGCAATGGAAGTCACCGAATATGCCATCCGAGATTCATAGTTTGTTGGGGTTGGCGGGATATTATTGAAGGTTCATTCAAGACTTTCCAAGATCGCTTCTCCACTAACCAAGTTGACCCGGAAGGATGTGAGGTTTGTATGGGGTCAAGCTCAAGAGAAAGCATTCGAGGAGTTAAAGGCAAGGTTGACTCAAGCTCTTGTCCTGTCATTACCCGAAGGAAGCGAGGATTTGGTGGTCTATTCAAATGCTTTCTACTCGGGGTTGGGGTGTGTATTAATGCAGAGAGGGAAGGTTATAGCCTATCCATCCCGATAGTTGAAGGTTCATGAGGTCAATTACCCTATTCATGACTTAGAGCTAACAGTTGTGGTCTTTGCACTAAAGATTTGGAGGCACTATTTGTACGGGACGAAGTGCACCATTTTCACTAACCACAATAGCTTAAAGTATTTCTTTGAGCAGAAGGTCCTGAACATGAGGCAGAGAAGATGGTTGGAGCACATAAAAGATTATGATTGCGAGATCCACTATCATCCGGGAAAAGCCAACGTGGTGGTTGATGGCCTTAGCCGAAAGGGAGGCTCGAGCCAATTCGGGTGAAAGCATATCAACTGATCATGACCTTGATGTGATGAAGCAAGTCAAAGAGTTTCAAGATGAGGCACTGAAAGAAGATCATCTTAACTCTGAAAGGATGAGAGGTCTGGTTGGGGAATTAGGTGAAAACACACTTGGTGTTAAAACCCGATACGGACGGGTGTGGATTCCTCGTTTTGGGGATCTACATGCAAAGATTATGGATGAAGCTCACAAGACTCGATACTCCATTCACCCTGGTGCCACAAAAATGTATCAAGACATGAAGAAGGATTATTGGTGGCCGGGTATGAAGCGCGATGTGGTGGGGTATGTGAGTAAGTGCCTTACTTGCTTACAGGTGAAGGCCGAACATCATAAGCCGTATGGAAAAATCCCACCTTTGGATATACCGGAATGGAAGTGGGAGCACATCACCATGGATTTCATTACGAAACTTCCATGTGCTCTCAAAGGGTACGATGCATATGGGTGATTGTCGACCGTCTGACAAAGAGTGCTCACTTCCTACCGATCTGTGAGACATATCATCTGAGAGGTTGGCGGATCTATTCATCAAGGAAATTGTAACTCATCACGGTGTGCCGGTGTCTATTGTATCCGATCATGACACCTGGTTTACATCCAAATTCTGAAAGAAATTCCACGATGCCATGGGGATGAGGTTACATATTAGCACGGCTTATCATCCCCAAACTGATGGTCAGTCAGAAAGGACCATTCAGACACTAGAAGACATGCTTCGGGCATGTGTGATTGATTTTGGGGGAAGTTGGGATGACCACTTACCATTAGCTGATTCTCATACAACAACAGCTATCATGCCAGCATTGGCATGCCACCATATGAGATGCTATACGGTAGGAGATGCAGAACACCCGTTTGTTGGGGTGATATTGGTCAAAAGGAATTGGGGAGCGTCAAGGTAATTGAGGCTACGACTGAGAAGCTTGAGAAGATTAAAGCCTTCATGAAGGCAGCTAAAGATAGACAGAAGTCGTATGCCGATAAACGACGCAGAACGATTGAGTTCCAGGTGGGTGACCGGGTTATGCTGAAGGTCTCACCTTGGAAAGGGATCATCCGATTCAGGAAACAAGGTAAGCTAAGCCCAAGATAGATAGGACCTTTCCGAATCATTGCTTGAGTAGGAGAGGTGGCCTATAGATTGGAGTTACCAGAGGAGTTAAGTGGAATTCACCCGACATTCCATGTATCTCATCAAGAAAATGCTTAGCTGATGAAGACATGATTATTCCACTAGAGGATATCAAAGTAGACGAAAGGCTTAATTATGTGGAGCAAGCAGTGGCAATCATCGATCGAAAACAGAAGAGGTTGAGAAATAAAATGATTCCTCTTGTGCGTGTACAGTGGAAGCATAGGAAGGGATCCGAATCTACATGGGAGACCGAGGAAGAAATGAGACAACATTACCCATGTTTGTTCAAAGAATAACAGGTTTCAGGGATAAAACCTATTTAAGGGGGGTGGACTTGTAACACCCGGTTATTCTTTAAAAAGAAAACAAAAAAAATAAGAAATGAAGAATAAAGAAAGAAGAAACATTAATAAACCCAAGTTGAGGGCTTAAAGGTGTAAAAAGGACAAAAGTAAAAAAGTTGGTGTAAAGGTGGGCATGGCCGCCCACCCTCTCTTCACATCACCTTTTCTCATTCGGATTAGAGAGAGAGAGAGCAGAAAGCTACGTGTTTGAAGAAGAAGAAGAGGAGGTCGAATTCAAGGTAAGAATTCGAAGTTTCTATGTGTTCATGTTGGGTTTTGTCTCGGTTATATGCTTATATGTTTATGTGTTTGTGTGTGTGTTCGGGGTGTGTATGTTTTATGGGTTTCTAGGTGTTTGAACTCATTTGCAAATGAGTTAGAAGGAAGATACACCCAAAGTTGCACCAGGTGAGTTTCTAGACCCCGGTTTTACTTGTTTTAAACTCTTCTTGGGGCTGAAAATGTATTAAAATGATTTTCAAATGTTTATGTATGTATACCTGTATGTGTTGTGGATGTTTCATGATGATTCTTGATGCTTATAGGTTGTTCATGTTAGAATAGTCTTAGTAAGCTTAGAACAAATAGGCTTGATGTTTGGATTCGAATTATCCTAGAAACATGTTGAATAGAAGGTTCATGCATCTAAATAAGGCCCATGCGCCTCGAAATGCCTTGGAAATGATTAAGTGTATCTCATGCGCCTGAACAGTGCCCTCATGCGCCTAGAATATTAGTCGTCGGACGACTAAGTATAGGGCCATGCGTCCCAATAGTGCCCATGCATCTGAATAACCCCATGCGTCTAAGTTTCCATACGCCTGAATAGCCCATGCGTCTAAGTGTCCATGCGTCCGAATGGGCCATACGCCCGAATAGTATCCATGCGCTGAAATAGCTCATGCGTCTAAGTGTTGAAAGGGTTAAGTGTTGGTGATGCGCCTGCATAGTGATAAATGGCCCGAACAGGGACCATGCGTCCAAATAGTGTCAAAGCGCCTAAACACTTAGATTTATTACATAATTTTGGGAGTCTGTGCTTTTAGGGTTTTGACCGAGGTTTGACTAGGGCTTATAAATGCTTGGTTCCATGCATTATTATGATTGTTTCATGATGTTCTTATTATTATTATTATTATTATTATTATTATTATATTGCTATTAGTATGTGACTTTACGTGGTGTGTTTATTATCGTACCGTAAAGTATTACTAATAATAAAGTGAAAGAGCAATGAAGAAGAGAAGTAGACCTAATATAAAAGTTAACAAGTCTTGCTAGCTACAGGAGGTACCCGACCATGAGGTCATTAGCTCAACTGTGATGCGGGTTAGCTACCCTCAGATGCACACGGGGCCAGTCATTTGAGATTAGCGGACCTTTGCAGCATACGCTAGGTGTCTGGGCCAGCCTTGTATACAGTATGTAGAGCCCCTTGTGGGAATAGAGGGCCCAGCACCATTTCCCCCGTGCACGGAGTTTAGGGTATTGCTCATTGGTCCACATAAACAGTGAAAGATAAATATAAAGGAGTACAGAGTAAACAAGGCATACAGTAAACAAATGAAGCATTACATGATTGTATGGTCAATGCGTGCTCACATATAAAGAGATGAAGTTTTCATAAAAAGAGTATTTTCATATGTATACCTAGAGAAAGTATTTTATTACTTTTAAAACTAGAACTCACTCAGCAACACTGACTTATATATTTTCAGTTGGCAGGAAATATTGCTGAGGATGGCACGAGGGTGAAGCTACTCGGTATGGAAAGACTGACATCCATTCATACCTATTATTTTTGTTGTTTTGTAATGTAATTAAACAATCTTTTGTATTCGGTTAAACAATAGTGTATTGCCCAACAATAGGTTTTAATGAAATGAATGTTTTTTGGTAAAGTAATTCCGCTGCTTAAGCTTGTAAATTTATAATGTTTAATGTCTTTAATGCTGTGAACGACAAACTGTGAGGTCTCCGGGAAACAGGGCCTTACACAAACACATCACACACACACATACACATACACAAACGGGTCAACATGCATACACTCAAAACCCCGATTTTCAGATGTTTTCCAGCCCCAAATCATTCAAAAACATATAAAAGGGGGTCTTAGAACTCACAGAAACGATAACAACGAGGAGAGCTTCGATTTGACTCATTTCTCAACGATTTTGGCTCACTCGAACCAACCCGAACCAACTTTTCTTCCTCTTTTCTTCCTTTATCTCTTCTCCTCTCTGGTTGGCTGAAATATGAGTATGGGGAGAGGGTAAGGGCTTCCCTCTCCCTTTATATACCCCCACTCACCCAACTTTCTTTCTTTGGCGAGTTTGGTCCCTCGAATTTGACTTTATTTCTTTTCTTTTTTATTCGTCGGCTTCAAATAAGTAATAACCGGGTGTTACAAGTCCACCACCCTTAAATAGGTTTCGTCCCTGAAACCTGCTATTCATCGAACAAACATGGATAATGTTGTCTCATTTCTTCTTCAGTCTCCCACGTTGACTCGAATCCCTTCATGTGCTTCCACTGTATGCGCACAAGAGGAACCACTTTATTTCTCAGCCTCTTCTCTTTTTGATCTATGATTGCCATTGGTTGCTCCGTATAATTGAGCCATTCGTCTACTTCGATATCCTCCAGTGGAACGATCATGTCTTCATCATCTAAGCACTTTCTCAGATAAGATACATGGAAACGACGGCTGCTAGCTCCAAGTCATGGGTAGGATAATTGACCTGATGAACCTTTGACTGTCGGGATGCATAGGCTATAAACTTCCCTTTTTGCATTAATACACAACCTAACCCCGAATAGGAAGCATCAGAATAAACCACCAGATCTTCGCTTCCATCGGGTAATGACAGAACAGGAGCTTGAGTCAATCTTGCCTTCAATTCTTTGAACGCCATCTCTTGAACTTGACCCCACACAAACTTCACATCCTTCTGGGTCAACTTGGTTAGTGGAGAAGCAATCTTAGAAAAGTCTTGGATGAACCTTCTATAATAGCTCGCCAACCCAGAAGCTACGAATCTCGAATGGCGTCTTAGGAGACTTCTATTGCATCATTGCCTCCACCTTAGCCGGGTCCACCATAATCCCTTCAAGATTCACCACATGACCCAAGAACTGAACTTCGCGCAACCAAAATGCACCTATGGAGAACTTGGCATACAACTTCTCCTTTCTCAACGTCTCCAGAACCTCCCGAATGTGACTGGCATGCTCAATCTCGCTTTTCGAATAAATCAGGATATCATTTATAAACACAATCACTGATTTATCCAACATCGGCCGACACACCCGATTCATTAGATCCATAAAAGCAGCTGGCGCATTGGTCAAACCAAAAGACATGACAAGAAAATCGTAGTGACCATAGCGCGTGTGAAAATCTGTTTTAGGGATATCTTGCTCCTTCACCTTCAACTGATGGTAACCAGATCAAAGATCTATCTTTAAAAACCAACTGGCACCTTGAAGCTGATCGAACAAATAATCTATTCTTGGTAAGGGGTATCAGTTCTTTACCGTCAACTTGTTCAGCTCCCGCAGTCAATGCACATCCTCATGCTACCATCTTTTTTCTTCACAAACAGGACCAGAGCACCCCAAGGAGAGATACTCAGTCTGATGAACCTCTTATCAAGCAGCTCTTGCAACTGCTCCATCAACTCCTTCATCTTCTTTGGAGCCAACCGATACGGTGCCTTGGCAACAGGCTGGGTACCTGGTATCAGATCAATCTGAAACTCAATCTCTCTGTCAGGTGGCACTCCTGGTAAGTCTTCTTGGAACACGTCCAGAAAGTCACACACAACCGGTACATCAGACAGTTGTGGTGCTAGCATATCCACATCCTTTACGTAGGTCAAATAGGCACTACATCCACGCCTCATACACTTTCCCGCCACCACCATTGAGATTACCTTCGGGATCGTAGTAACCCGATCTTCATAAACAGTTACCAAACTCCCGTCAGGCGCTATCAAACTAATCATTTTCTTATGACACACAATGTTCGCCTCGAAGTCCGCCAACCAATCCATTCCAAGAACCAAATCGAAACCACCTAAGGTCATCATGAACGATCTAACAGGAAAGTTATGACCTTCTAGCTCCACATCACAATCTTCTAACATTTCTAAACACCTGGTAGACTTACCTATGGTAGTTTCTACATCGAAGGGCGCCTCAACACGTCTACTACTAATAGGCAGCTTAGCATAAAAAGCACCAGAAATATAACTTTTATTAGCACCAGAATCGAACAACACTGAAGCTAAGTTTGATTTACTAGAAACGTACCAGACACAACATCAGGGTCCGTCCTAGCCTCCTCCTGTGCAATCGTGAATGCGCAGGCACTCGCCCTTGGTCCTTCTCCCCCAGTCGTCTTCTTCCCTGAACCCTTAGCCATCGGCTTATTACAGTCCCTACTCATGTGACCCTCTTCACCATAATTAAAGCACCAGACCGTACGACAATCCTTGGCTATATGCCCCTCCTTCCCACATTTGAAGCACCCATCAAATCCCCACCTGCATTCTCCCGCATGCTCTCTTCCACACTTGCCACACCTTTTCGACCCCGCATTTGATATGACCACATGGCGGTCGTCCACCCTTGCCTTCTTGTTACTCGTCGAGGCACCACCCTGACCAAACCTCTTCCCATTCCAGTTTCTATCACCTCCACCCTTCCGACTACCTTCAGTCACCACCACCGCAGTCCTCTCATCATACAATCTCCCTGCTAAATCCACCGCTAACCTAAACGTGCTCGGTCGGGCGGCGATCATGTGCCTGCGAATGTCCGTTGGCAAACCCTGGATGTACCTTTTAATCTTCTGTGACAGAGGCGTCACTTGATCCGGCACCAAACGTGCCATTTCATTAAACTTTGTGGTGTACTCTTGGTATGTCATTGTTCCCGCCTCTAATTGCAAAAACTCCCTCTCAACCTTGTCCATTTCTCGGTGAGGACAAAACTCCTCAATCACCAACTTTTTCAGTTCGGACCATCTCATTCTCCCAATGGCCCTGCTACCATCAGCTTGGACAATATTGTCCCACCAACATAGAGTTGAGTCCACAAAAGAGTGGGTAGCGAACTTCACCTTCTCGTCCTCTCGGCACTCGCTGATATCAAGTACAGCCTCCATTTCCCTCACCCATGGGTGAGCAGCAGCAGTAGCAGCGCCGTTTCCATCAAAATATGGGGGCTTGCATCTCATAAACGCCCCATAGTTACAGCCTCGTGCCGCCTCCTGCACAAGCTCTTCTTCTTCCTCCTCTTCTTCATCATCCGAGAGAACCGTTTCAGGCTCCGGTTTATCTCGTCCCCCCGAGGACCTGTTCCTCTCCTTTCTTTCCCCTTCCCGTACTGCCTTAATCACTTCGGTCACCACAGACGGTAAGATTGTCTGCACGACCTGATGAACTTCTTCCACAACAGCCTCCTTTACTGAGGCTCTCATATTGGCACCCTCGTCACCACTCTCCGGATGAGGGGTCTCTGGTTCTTTAGGAACCACCTTCTCTACTATAGGTCTCCCTCTCTTGGGTCGCGGTTCAGCACCGTGACCTCCACCACAAGAGGATTTTGAAGATCTATCACCAGCCATCACACGCACACTGAAAGATTCAAACACCAACACGATCATTCAAGGGAACAACTCAGTTTATGTCAAGTATAGTAAGTCCCTAATTACAGTGGCCAGTTGTAATTAGCCACTTACTTTACTCTTCACACCCTGAGCATTACCTGTCCTGACTACATCAGTATTTAAATCTACAAACAACACATAACCACATACCATGCGCACATAATACCGGTTAACTTTAAAAAATTACCTGATGGCACGCAGCTACTCAGATTGGCATCCCTTCCCTTTCCGTCCCATTCTCAGTTTAACTTGTAAGGCCCCGTTGCCGGGACGCTTACAGCTGGTAAATCATTGCACATAAAAAATACATTTTCATTTCTTTTACACAAATATCGCAGCGGAAACATTCAAAAATGACATCTTGTTTCATTATAAAAACTTTTGCAAAATAATACATCATAATTCAATTACAAAACCCCAGTTGCATTACATCACAAAAGTATTATAAATATGGATGCCATCCCAAAAGAGCTGAGTAGCCGCCTCACGCCATCCTCAGCAACCATTACCTGCCAACTGGAAACACATCAAAGTCAGCGTTGCTGAGTGAGTTCTAGTTTTATAATAAAACATACTTCTCTTTTATTAAAACCGCTTGTTGGATCTAGAAAGGCTGGTGCAACCAAAACCAAGTCACTTAGAAGATTTTGGTACAACAAATAAAGGACTTCCGAAGCTAAGTGTGGAACTTCCGAAGGAAAAAGGAGCTCTTCCGAAGACAAAGTGTTAAACTTATTTCCGAAGGAAAAATTCCAACTTCCGAAGACAAAGAACCCACTTCCGAAGTTCAAGACTTAGAAAGAAAGATCTGAAGTCAACTTCCGAAGTACAGAATTCCTCAAGCCTCGGAAGTATAGAAGCCTCTTCCGATGTATAAGTGGCTTCGGAGGAACTTCTTTTTCCGAAGCCAACTTACCTTCGAAAAACACTGCTATTATCCAGTGGACATAAGTATGGTCTCCCTGACACTCCGCTGCAAATCTCTGAGATACTGCATGGCATTTTCTTAAAAGCCATATAATTGATCATACTTTAATCCACTATTTACCTTTTATGTGTGTACAGTTTCCATCTTTAGTTGGTGACAAAAGGTAAGTCATGGACATGTCATGACTACCATATCTTAGATAATACTTTATCTAAGATACCTTAACTTTAGCATTGTAGTATATGCTTTAGTCTTAGGTTTCCAGCTAGTATCAAAGTATATCCGGCTGTAGGATCTAGTATATATAGTTTCTCATTGAAACTCATGTGTCACGCTTGTAAGAGTCTTGTAATATCTTGAGTTGAGAAGTAATATATACAAGTGCCTTGAAAATTTATTTCTCTGTGTTCCTTTAGTACTTATTATATTATTATCAACTCTTGTAAAAGACTTTACTTCATCCGAGTTGAGTGTTCTATAATTGAGTTTGAGATAAATCCAAGTGTCTAAATGACAAACCCGATCCTGCAATTGGTATCAACTTGTTTTTTACTCCTCCTTATACCTCACTCAAAATGGCCCTCAACAAATCTGAAGTAGAGATGGGGACGATGACCAAAGCACCCATCATTACCCCTGAAAACTTCAGGTCCTGGAGCAGAAGAATGGAAGGCTTCATCAGGTATCAAGACAGCAAAATGTGGAAATCCATTGTCAATGGCCCGTATAAGCCAAAAGTAGCTGGTGGAAATGGTGCAATGATCGAGAAAGTTGTTCAAGATTATTCTGATGAGGACAAGAAGAAGCTTGACATTGACAGCAACGCTATGACTGTTCTCATGACTGCAATTCCAAACTCTATCATGATGGGGTTTGAGCATTGCAAGTCTGCCAAAAAACTGTTTGATGCGCTTGCTCAAATGTACTCAAACTCAAATGACTCCAAGAAGGACTCACTGAAGCAGCAGTTCGAGAACTTCACCCATGTTGCTGGAGAGACTCTTAGCCAGCAATATTTTAGGTACATGGATCTCATTTCTTCCCATCAATATGTGGGAATTGCTCATGAACTCAGAGACCTTACAAGAAAGTTCATGAGTGCATTACCAAATGAGTGGACATTCTACTGTCTCTCTATCAACAGAACAAAAAATCTGAATACACTCACCATGACCGAACTCTATGGGATCCTTGATGGATACCGTTTGGAAATGTAAAGTAGGAGGGGTCATCAGACAAGCAGACCCTTGATTCTTCCTGCTAGCAACGCCTTAATGGTTGCTGAAGGCTCAGGAATCTCCCAGTCTCAACAATACCTGACTTACACCCAGCGGCCATCTTGTTCTTCTAGGCCATACATCACATTTCCTGAGACTCCAAGGTCTTAACAAGCTCAGCAAAGCTCCTTTCAAGACAGTTGTGCTTTTGTCTCAGGAAATGGACACTTAAGTGATTATCAATACTGCTTTGATGATCTAGAGTGTTTCAGCCCTGATGACGTGGAATACGTGGACATAGTCCAACAAATGGCTCTTCTAACCTACAGAGCAAAGAAGTTCTTTAAGAAAACTGGAAGGAAATTTCCCCAGAACCCAATCAACAGCAAATTTGGGTTGACAAAACCAAGGCCAAATGTTACAACTGTAACCAACTTGGTCATTTTACAAGGGAATGTAAGGCTCACAAGTCCAACCCGGGAACCCCACAGCCCTCCACACATACCTCTACACCAAAGCCCACCAGAAAGTCAACTGAAACAGCTACAATGGCTCAAGAAGTTGACTGGAGCTTAATCGTACAGGATGTGACTCCTTCTCAAGCACTCATGGCCGGAACATATGAAAATAAGGTATATGAACATCTTTGTACTCCTGCCTATATTGTTAAGGTTAAATTGTATCAGGACTACAATATGGAGATTAAATCTGATATTGAGTATTTAAATGTTTTGAAATCTGACTTTAAAAGGGCTAAATCTAACTACCAAAGAAAAATTGAGGAGTTAGAGAAAATTGTGTCCCTATAAAACATGAACACACAAACTATAAGACTCAGATAAAGGATTTAATATCCAAATTGGCTAAGGCTCAAGCCCAGCTTGTCACAGCTTAGGCTCAAGCCAGGAAGTATGCTATTTTCGAGCAAAACTTCCAAGCCATTCTTGCATCATCCTCTCACTCAAAACTTTGTTACCAAAACAAAGAAGGGTTGGGAACCAATGAAATTGCTCCACCACACTCTTATGGACTTTTTCCTTGGAATTCAAGTAAAGCAACTGAAGGAAGGGTTCTTCATTAATCAATCTAAATATGTCTCTAACATCTTAGAAAGATTTGAGATAAAGGATTGCAAGCCTGCCAAGACACCCATACCCAGAAACCATAATCTTTGTCCTGACCTTGAGGGGGGAGGATACTGATCAACATCAGTATAGGGCAATTATTGGTTCTATGATGTATCTAACAGCTAGTAGACCTGATATCATGTTTGCTACTTGCATTTGTGCAAGATATCAGGCTGCTCCAAAGGTGTCTCACCTAGCTGCTGTTAAGAGAATCCTCAGATACCTCAAAGGAGCACCTAAACTAGGTCTCTGGTATCCCAGAAACAAGGATTTCAATCTTTATGGATACTCTGACAGTGACTATGGAGGCTGCGATGTTGACAAGAAATCAACATCAGGAGGATGTCAATTTCTTGGTGGAAGGATCATCTCATGGCAATGCAAGAAACAATCCTGTGTCTCTACATCAACTGCTGAATCTGAATATATTGCCGCTGCTAGCTGATGTGCTCAACTGCTATGGATTCAAAATCAAATGTTAGACTATGGATTTAACTTTATGAGTACTCCTATCCATATTAACACCAATAGTGCTATCTCCATTACAGAAAATCCGGTGAAGCACTCCAAAACAAAGCATATTGACATTAGGTATCATTTCATTAGAGACATTCATGAGGAAAATCTAAACATGTTAATCAAAGTTGATTCAAATGAACAATATGCTAATTTGTTCACCAAAGCTTCTGATGAACAAAGGTTCAAGTATCTCATAACAGCTATTTGGATGATAAACATTGATTAATTTGATCTCTTTTGAAAACCTTTTTAATATGTAAGTCTTGTGTCAATACAATTTAATCCCTGTTACAAGAAATTCTCTCTGAAATTTTCTAAGTGTAAATTCCTTCCGAAGAGAAATTAACCTTCAGAAGACATTCTCATATCTTCCGAAGCAAAATTTCTCAAAGGATAACTTTCTTCTCGGAAGAATTTTTGGCCTCGGAAGAAGCGATTGATTGTATATCAGATCTACTTTCGAAACTTACAAATTCTCTATTCGGAAGCAACTCTAACCTTTGGAAGCAAAGTTTTGGCTTCGGAATTAAGATTTGCCTTCGGAAGACAAGTTAACTTCGGAAATGTTTTACACTCGGAAGAGAGATTTCACTGTGTAATGTAAATCTCTTGGGCCCCACACTGTAAAAAAGGCAAAGATTTTGTTAATCATGTCGGATTATTTAACTGATTTTAACCTTACCGCCACTGTCATTTCAGCCACTAAACCATCACATCACCTTATCCTTACCCCCATTACCGCCTTTTCACAATCTTTTAAATAATCTCGACTACTCAATTTCATTTTCTTACTTGCAAATTTTACTGCCCTAGAAATTTCTTCTCTCCAACTTTACCATAGCTCAAATCATCCCCATTCACCTTTCCAAATGGCACTCAACTCTCAACACAACCAAGTCGCACTTCTTGATTCTTCAAGAGATGTTTACTTCTTAGACATCATCTCCTTTCTAACCCAATCTTCTTACTACACCGCTCTGACTGTAAACCCCACAAATTACTCAAACCATATGTCTGAATTTGGGCAAATGGTCAGATTGAAACCCAAAATGGGGTTCGTGTCATTCGATCGAGCATTTGTGGCTAGGAGTTGGTCATTTCTGAATAGATCATCAGAGAGCATCTAGAGCTTCATGATGAGGGGGCTCCAATGGAATTCCCCAAAGAAGATTTGGACAACTCTTATCTCCAAATGGGATATGGTGGAGATGTTAGCAGGTCAACTATCTACAAATTTAACTTCTCTTACAAATGGAAGTTCCTGCTGCATGTGGTTCTTCACTGCTTGTCGAATAAATCTAGGAGATGGGATCAAATCCCATATGAACTTGGGTGCCTAGTTCATGGGTTGGTGAAAAGCCTCCACTTCAACTATTCAAGATTTGTGCTGATTAACCTCATGGGAAATCTTCAAAAGGATACATTCTTCATGTATCCCAAGTTTCTCCTGCACATAATCAACTGCAAGCTGGGCCAGAGCAAGTTGGGCCAGAGCAAGCTTGTCTCTGCAGCTATTCTGACTGCTCCTCAAATGAGGCCAACCATCTTCAAGACTTTGAAGAAAATGTCCACCAACTTCACCGGAAGAGATACTGCACTTCTTCCAGGTATGATTGAGCCAATGGCTCCTGGTGACATCCCTGTTAACCCCACAGCTGATGAACCCACACTAGCAACTACCCTCACTTTGCCAAATCTACCTTCTCCAACCATTACCTTTACTTATCAGAGACGTCCCAAACGAACCCTTGTTCAATCTTCTCTGATTGAACAAGCTCCTCATGTTCTACCCAAAAAGGCTAGAGTGGAACAAAGGGCTCCCACTCAGCCTGAGGTCCAACCATCCTTCACAATTGATCTCAATATGGGTCTTGAGTCTCCTCAGTCTCAGACCCATGAGCCCGAAACCCAAGCTGAAAGCCCTCAGGGTGAGTCTCTATACTCCCCTGAGCAGCCAAAAAGGGACAGCCCTATCACAGGCTCAATGCCTTTAGACATTGATCAAAGTCCCGGGTCATTAGATTTCACTTCCATATCCTTTAATGACCTTTTAATTGGAGCTGATGAAGAGATTATGTCTCTTAGGGCAATGAAGTTGATCCACAACACCCTCTCAAGGATCAACAGAGCCCAGAGAGACCTCTTATCTCTAGCCCCCATCAGCAAACCTTTACTGAGGTTAGTCCCACTAATGTGAGGGGACTTATGTAGATTCAGCTGCCATTACTAAAGGAGTCTCAATGGATCCTGAGGACAGTGGTAACATCACTGAGACTGAATCTACGGCAACCATGCCCTTTGATGACTCTGAAAGAGACATCTTGGAGCAGAGGAAACCAAGGTGCCAAGAAACCATATCTGGTGGTGAGGATGAACATACAAGGTATGTTACCTCATCTCCCCATGATTCTTCAAAAGAAGATGAGGGAAGAATGCAACTTACCATTCAAGACCTACTTTCTAAAGTCTCAAATCTTGAATCCAAGGTTAGGACTTTAGAGGATAGGTCTGTCATTCAGCAACTTGAGATTGAAACTCTCAAGGCCAAACTAGCTGAGAACATATTGAGAGGTCTGTTAGGCATGTACCAACTCAGGTCTCCTTGACCTCTTCCTCTAGCTCATCAAGCTCCCACGATGATGCTACCAAAAAGGGGGAGACTGTTATGAGACAAAGTCAAAGACAAGAGGAAACCCAAAGTCAAGCTCTTACTTCCTTGAGATCAAAATATCCTGTGCAACAAGCTTCAATTTCCCTGAGCCTCCCAAAGTTGTCATCAAGTGGATCAAAGGATGCTCCAAGATCTTAATAGGTTCTTTAACAAGTTCCTATTGGAATCTCTTATAGAACAGCCAAGTCCTGATATGTCTGTGATCTACTTCGGAGCTCAAGAGTTTTGGAGGTTAAATGCACCTTCTACCACTATTGAGGAAGTTGGTGAACCTAAGGTCGAAGTGGAACCTAAGATTAACTTCGAAGGGGAAACAAGGACTGATGGCCCAGCAACTGAAACAGTTGGGACCGATAGTGCATTTTCACAAACTTCCGAAGCACAATTCAAAGCCTCGGAGAACAATTTCAAACTTTTGAAGCTGAGATTGCTGCTGCGGAAGGACTATTCTCATTATCCGTGATCTAATAGTCACAGATGCAATCCTGGAACTTGAATCTAAGGTTAATAGGGAGGATTTTCTCACCCAACCTTTAGCTCTAACATCAGCATTAACTCCAGCTCCTATCTCTACTACTCAACCTGAATCTTCCGTCCAATAACCCCCAAAGTCTAGTACTTCCGAAGACATCAAAGGAAAGAGGAAGATGACTTCGGAAGAGCTTTAGAAGGAAGAAAGGTTGGAGAAACTCAAAAGAAAAGGTAGGCTGACAACTGGAAAACTGCTAGCTGCAAGTACCAAAGCAGCTGCAGACAACTAGGAGGCGGTCAACAACGAAAAGGGTAGAGATTATCGATAGACTTGTTAGTCTAGAAGCTGCAACTGAAGATGTACTCCTACTACCATTACAGGAGTTAATAGAGCTGGAAAAGGCAACCTTGCTTCTAAAACATCAAAAAGAAGAAGCTGCAAGGTTGGCCTTAGAAGAAGAAAGGGAGAGGAAAGAAAAAAAAGCTGATCTACAGCTCAGGAAGGAAAGGATAACTTTCCTAACCTCCAGAGGTTTCTCTCAAGAAGAATTATCTCCACATAACAATGATACGATCTCATGGCTCTTCAACAAAGAGCAAGATCAAATGGAGAAAGAGAGAAAGAGAGCTGAAAAGGAAAAGCTATTGCAGAAGAAGAAGAAGGAAGAGGAAGCAGGACTGACTGCTGCCAAGAAAATAGGTGAGAAGGCCTGGATGAAGAGCTATCTCAAAGCTCATGGCTTCTCTGGCAGGCAGTGGGTCCTATGTCAGAAAAGACTCTCCAGCGACATATCAGTGACATTAAGGCTGCCATTCGCGTGGGGAAGAGGAAGGAGATGTATAGAAGGGGACAGGGGATGACCTTCAAAGCAACCACTGAACCCAAACTCCAAACCCAACCACAACCTGAACCTATACCCTTTTCACTCCCCATCAAAACCGAACCAAACACTGAACCATACACCCCTGAACCTACACCATCACCCCTACCAACCCCTTCACCTCAACCACCTAAACTACTCATCCTCCAACCCAAATCTCTAGCCAGAACCCAAACACCTCAACCTACCCATCAACCCATCAAACCATCCCCTCAACCTTCTAAACATCTTTCCTGAGAAGAATTCAAGGCAGTCAAGACAAGGCTCATAAAATGCACAACTCTGAGCGATATCTCCTGTGAGAAGGATTCTGTCAATTTGACCTATGTTGACGGATCCTCAAGTTCCCTCACTAGAGATCAATTTCTTGATCTACCCAGAGGAACATTGGACCAAGCTACAAATCTCCTTGGCCTTAATTCATATCTCCTATGAGAAGGATTCTGTCAATTTGACCTATGTTGACAGATCCTCAAGTTCCCTCACTAGAGATCAATTTCTTGATCTGCCCAGAGGAACATTGGACCAAGCTACAAATCTCCTTGGCCTCAATTCAGACACTTTGAATGAGGAAGAAAAAAAGTTAAGGAGAAGGCTGGTGACTCTACTGGATACCAAGAAAAGCGACCGGGTGCCAAGACAACCTCTTGCTCCTAGAAAGAAGATCATCCAGTGGAGGTTCAAAGACTCTTCTCACAACTTTGTTGTTGAAAGAGAGAATGGAGAGCTCATCAGGCTGAGTACCTTATCTCTGCTACACTTAAGTAGATTTGACATTGTTGAGTTAGCAGAGAAGACATTCTCCAACCCTTCAAACTCTTATGTAGCTGCCCATATCAGAAATCATCTAGGCAGCCTTCATATGGCTGAGCTAACTGCTAGAAGCAAGGTTGAAGAAGAGTTGAAACTGAGAGAGGAGGAGGAATGGAAGGGATCAGCAACCAAGGCAAAGCATTTTTAAAAATGGTTGAAGGTCCTGAACTTGAATCCATAGTTAGATGGGAGTATGACTATACTCCCATCAAGTAACTCTTTTCAGGGGGACACAACACAGGGTACATGTCATTCAGAGTGATAGACTGGATCTCCTATCCACCAATGACTTGTACAAGCTTCTCAGCACCAGTTCAGGGAAAAACAAAGAGACAGACAAATATCTTTTGTCCCTGGTGCTGAAAGATTTGAGAAGCAGAAATAAGTGAGATTTTGGTAGCATCAGCCTAGGGGGAGTTTGTTGGATCTAGAAAGGCTGGTGCAACCAAAACCAAGTCACTTAGAAGATTTTGGTACAACAAATAAAGGACTTCCGAAGCTAAGTGTGGAACTTCCGAAAGAAAAAGGAGCTCTTCCGAAGACAAAGTGTAAAACTTACTTCCGAAGGAAAAATTCCAACTTTCAAAGACAAAGAACCCACTTCCGAAGTTCATGACTTAGAAAGAAAGATCTGAAGTTAACTTCCGAAGTACAAAAGTCCTCAAGCCTCGGAAGTATAGAAGCCTCTTCCGAAGTATAAGTGGCTTCGGAGGAACTTGTTCTTCCGAAGCCAACTTACCTTCGGAAAACACTATTATCCAATGGACATAAGTATGGTCTCCCTGACACTCCGCTGCAAGTCTCTGAGATACTGCATGGTGTTTTCTCAAAAGCCATGTAGTTGACCATACTTTAATCCACTATTTACCTTTTATGTTTGTACAGTTGCCATTTTTAGTTGGTGACAAAAGGTAAGTCATGGACATGTCATGACTACCATATCTTAGATAATACTTTATCTAAGATACCTTAACTTTATCATTGTAGTATATGTTTTAGTCTTAGGTTTCCACCTGGTATCAAAGTATATCCGGCTGTAGGATCTAGTATATATAGTTTCTCATTGTAAATCATATATCACGCTTGTAAGAGTCTTGTAATATCTTGAGTTGAGAAGTAATATATACAAGTGCCTTGAAAATTTATTTCTGTGTGTTCCTTTACTACTTATTATATTATTAGCAACTCTTGTAAAAGACTTTACTTCATCTGAGCTGACTGTTTCTATAAGTGAGTTTGAGAGAAATCCAAGTGTCTAAGTGACAAACCCGATCATGCACCGCTTTTTATATTCATGCGATCATGCCTCATACGTACACATAGATAATATTCATTATTATCTGCATAGTTCGTTTATCATTACATCTTTTCTCTTCTCAACCATAAACTTTACCTAGCTATTCCTGGTGCTGCACCAAGGTCTATCATAGACCAGATGCTCGCTCCTCTGATCACAGCACCTAGGGTAGAGTTTAGGTATACCACTGCTACGTGCAATGCCCAGCTATTCCTGGTACTGGACCTGGGCCTATCATAGGCCAGCTGTAACGATGCTCACACCTCTGATCACAGTACCTAGGTCATGCAGCAATAGAGCTATAGAAATGGTCAATCACAAAGAAAGACCCCAATGTGCATCCTCCCGGGGTAGCGAACCCGCACACCATTGGGCTAACACCTTTAATGGCGTGTCCCGACATACTATGCTTACAAGACTTTATTTACTTTCTTTACTCATTAATGCATGCATTCTTACTTCATGTTTCTCTTCTCATTATCTTTCACTTTATATTACATAATACTTTATTTTATTCATTAACGTTCAACGCAAAGTCACGAGAAAGATAAACATATATCATAACAAGGAACATAACATACACAGTCATCAACATCATACAGGGAATATCATACATACATAACATGTATATCATGAAACATCATCATCATGCCCAACATGCTCTCTAAGGCCTCAACAGTCATCTTACATGAACTTACGGGAACCTTTATGTCAACACTTACATCTGCACTTTCCCCCGAAAGTCAGAAGTTAAACTACACTTCTCCTCGGGTGCAACAGCCCTATTCAGGCGTATGGACACCCTTCAGTCGCATGGCCTCCATGCGACTGAACATCATACGAATGAACCAATGTGGATGAACACCCATGCGAATGGACACCCAATCGTGCGAATGAACTTAATGCGGATGGATCTCATGCGAATGGAACTAATGCGGAGGAGGACTTATGCGACTGGGATCCCAATATTGCGAATGAACTCTCAGTCGTGCGAATGGACTCCAATCGTGTGAATGAACCCCAATCGCACCTCATTCGGCCGTATGGCCTCCATTCGGTCGCCTAAGCCCTAGCTGGTGCAGAATGCAGTTCATCGCGAACCTAATCTGCCATTTTCGACTTCCAAGCTCATCAAAACTCATTCTAAGCCCAAATCAACCATCCTAAACCTTCAGGATGCATACCATAACACTATTCAAGCACTCACAAGCTCACAAACAAGGCTCAAACGCATCACACATACACATACACACACAAACGGGTCAAACATGGACACACTCAAAAACCTGATTTTCAGATGTTTTCCAGCCCCAAATCATTCAAAAACATGTAAAAGAGGGGACCTAGAACTCACACAAACGATCACAACGAGGAGAGCTTCGATTTGACTCATTTCTCAATGATTTTGGCTCACTCGAACCAACCCGAACCAACTTTTCTTCCTTTCTCTCTTCTCGTCTCTTGTTTGGCTGAAATATGAGTATGGGGAGAGGGTAGGGGCTGCCCTCTCCCTTTATATACCCCCACTCACCCAACTTTCTTTCGTTGGTGAGTTTGGTCCCTCGAGTTTGGACTTTGTTTCTTTTCTTCTTTATTCGTCGGCTTCAAAATAATTAAATAACCGGGTGTTATAATATTCCTACATAATACCATCATATATTTGTTGTAAGTACACTATAATATTATGTAATTATGTGATGTGAAATGAGTGTTGGCATGTTATACTAGTGTAATTACACTTCTATAAGTTTAATTTACATTAGTGAAATGAAAAAAAATAACAATGATATAAGTTACTATACAATACTTTGATATATATGGTGGTTATAATAAAATCACAATAACATCAAAATACACTAGTGTTATTAATAAACCTTGTTTTAATATTACTTTTGCACATCGTTGAAAGGATGTGACACATGAAACTGAACGGAAAGACAAAAAAAATCTAATACAATGTAATGTATGTAATTGTAATGTAATGCTATTGTAATTGGATGTAAGAAAATATAATGGCATGTAATAACTTAATGTAGCTAAAGGCATTCTAGTAACATAACTTATGTTGTTTGTTTATGTGATAAATACATTAGTGTAATTTAATTAGATTACTTACAACACTCTCGTGGTGTAACTAGTACTCAACACTTATGCAGTATTGTAAAATAATGAATATACAATTACTTAACATTGAGTTACAATAATTAAATGACTTATGATAGATTACATCATACTTGGCATAAACTAACAATAGTTACATGATGTACAATACATTAAAATAACACAAAATTTCATTCACATTACATTATATTATTTATATTATCTTATGTTACTTACACTATAATACATTGGCCTAACCAAAAGTTATATAAAGTTGGTCTACTATATAAAAAAGGGTATATCGTATTTTCATTAACATCGAAATAATGTATTGTTAATGAGTAGCCATGTAATTTGATGTAACAGTATAAAAACATTTAGTATATACTAATATCAACTAACATAAACCTTAAGATAAATGTCACATTGCTTAGATTAAATCACACTAAGAATACAAGCTGTTATAAAATGTAATTAATTATAACTGAATTTGATAACATGTATTATAATGTCATTCTAATGAGATGGAAAATAATGTAATATAATAATTTAATATAACTAAAGTCATGTTAGTAACACAACTTATATATTTTTGCTAATGTAACAAGTATATTAGTGTAGTTAAATTACATTACTTGCATGATTCTTATGTTGTAATTAGTACTTAATACTTACGTATTACATATTTTTTGCTAATGTAACACAACTTATATTTTTTCCTAACGTAACAATTATACTTACGTTCTCTTTAATTCTAATATACTCTCAAAAACTTGATACATTTTTGTTTGAACGTTACGTATTACACTATTGTAACTTGTGGACAAATTTATGGTATGGATGTAATTTAATATTACAGTAATGTAACACAGTGCAACTTACTTAGTTACAATTAATTACAGTATGTTTATTTGAATGTATAGTCAATTACATTATTGTAATTCCTTATAGTGAATTACATAAGACAAACATATTAAAAGAAACAACAAAAATAAAACCTTATAAAATGGGTTCAAATTCTTTTGTTTTTGAAATTTTAAAACTTTTTTATACATTTTTAATCTTATATAAAGATTGCACCATTAAATTTATCATATTTTTTCTCTTTAATTCCCATGTGACCTTTCCATATTTGTATTTTTTACCCGACTTAACTAAATTACATCGGTGCAACAAAATACTTACCCTATTGTTGCACCACTATAAAAAAGCATTCTACACCCAATATTACACCACTGCAACTATCAATAACATCATGATTACAACAACCTAACAACCAAATGAAATTACATAATGTACCTACACCAGTGTAAAGAAATTTAAACACTTTGATAAAACTAAAATAACAATATCACACCACCGTAACAACAAAACATCTTCGTACTTACACTATTATAGAAAAAAACAATAAAAAATAGACTACTATAACAAAAAAATCACCACTGTAATTACACTACTGTAGCAAAATAATACCAAAGCAACTATAAACATGCCTAGTTGTAACTGTGTTTGAAAAGAAACGAGTACCGGTGCAAATCAACATATGAAATTGCATCACTATGAAAATCCTTGATCCACACAAAGCCCAAAAATATACCTGATTGTATTTGTGGAGAAAAGATATGGGTCAATTAATGAAAGATCTAGGTTGATTTGAACCAAATCTGAATCACCGTAGTAGGTTAGGTTGATTTGGTGGCGTTGGGTGGTGGTTTAGCGAGGGTTATCACCATCCCCACAACCTTGATCACCCCACCCATGAAGTAGGTGGAAGAGAAGGCTGTGTAAGGTTTAGAGATGGTTTTTTTGAAGGAGAAACAATAATACACATGAAGCTTCGTACTTTTTAGTATGAACAAATGGGAGAGCCTGGTTAGCATCGCCCCCACCTATGAATGGGGTTACTTCTTCTCAAATATACAATTTAGACAGAAATTCTAAGAAGAATGAAGGAAAATAGATGAAGTAAGAAGTCTTCTTAGAATGAAAAATGTTTATGAAGGAAAAAGAAAAAATACATCCATATTAGAAAGACATGACGGAGTTGTACTCACCTTGGATTTGGTGAAAAAGAAACATCTTAGTCAATAGTATAAAAGATAATTAAATAAAACACATGCACTAAATGTAGGAGGTTGTACAAAGACAGAAATAACCCTAGAGATGCTTTTTCATGTTGCTGATGTGTAGCTATGTGATTCGTTCATCAAGGTTAAAGGGTCTCACAAATAGTTAGGGTTTTCAAATGAACCCTAACTATATATATATATATATATATATATATATATATATATATATATATATATATATATATATATATACTATATATAGATATAGTATGTATATATATATATGTATATATATACATATATATATATATATATGTACATATATATGTTTATATACATATATATATACATATATATATATATATATATACATATATATATATACATATACATATATGTATATATATCATATACATATACATATATGTGTATAATATACATATACATATATATGTATATACATATACATATACATATATATGTATATAAATACATATACATATATATGTATATATACATCTATATTATATGTATACATATATGTATATACTATATATATATATACTTACATATATATACATACATACATATATACATATGCATATATATACACATACATATATATGTATATGTAACACCCGTTTATTCTTTTAAAAGAACGATAAGAAAAGAAGAACAAGTAGGAAATGTCAATGACCCAGTTGAGGGGTTAAAAGTGTCAAAAGGACAAAAAGAAAAAAGTTAGTTAGTAAAAGCAATATAGTTGCCCACACCATGTTACTTTTCACCTTTTCAATCGGATTAGAGAGAGAAGAGAGCAACTTCGGGTTTTAAAGAAGAAGAAAAGAAGAAATCAAATTCAAGGTAAGAATTTGTGGTTTTTAAGTATTTATGACGGGTTTTATCCCGGTGTATGCTTATATGCTTATGTGTTTGTGTATGTGCTCGGTGTGTGTGTTGGTGGTGTTTTTAGGTGTTTCAACTCAGTTGCAAAATGGTTAGAAAAGAAGAAGCACCCAATTGCACCAGGTGAGTTCTAGACCCTGGTTTCTACTTGTTTTAAATGTCTTTGGGGCTAAAAATGTATTAAAACAATTTTTAAATGTTTAGGTATGTATACTCGTATGTATTATGCATGGTTGGGTGATGATTCTTGAATGCTTATAGGTTGTTCATGTTTAGAATAGCCATGTTAAGCTTAGAACAGATGAGTTTAATGATTGGGTTTGAAAACATACTAGAAACATGTTGGACAGAAGGTTCATGCACCTAGATAAGGCTCATGCGCCTGGGAATGCCTTAGAAGAATTTAAGTATAACCCATGCACCTGAACAGTAGCCCATGCGCCTGAATTTTGCCTTAGAAATGTTTAAGTATAGCCCATGCGCCTGAACAGTGGTCCATGCGCCTAGAAATATTAGTTGGACGACTAAGTGTAGGGCCACACGCCCGAATAGAAATATTAGTCGGATGACTAAGTGGCCCATGGGCCTAAGTGTTCATACGCCCGAATAGTGGCCCATGCACCTGAATTGTTCATGCGCCTAAGAGTTAAAGCAGTTAAGTGTGGACTGATGCGCCTGCATAGTATGAACGCCCAAACAGGGCTCATGCACCCAAATCATGTCAAAGTGCCTAAACACTTAGAAATTTTTACAGAATTTTTGGGAGTCTATGCCTTTAGGGTTTTGACCGAGGTTTGACTAGGGCTTATTAATGTTGGGTTTCATGCATGATTATGATTGCCTTATGATTGTTCCTTATTATTATTATTATTGCTATTATTATTACTTATAGTGTGTGACTTTACGTGGTATGTTTATTATTGTAACGTAAAGTATATTGTAATAATAAAGAGAAAGAGCAATAAAGAAGAGAAGAGAAACATTAATAAAATGTTAACAGTTGCAAGCTTATAGGAGTGACACGACATGTTTTTGTTAGCTCGATCGTGTTGCGGTTAGCTACCCCATATTGCACATGGGGCTAGTCAATTAAGATTGGTAGGACCTTTGCAGGATGTCCTGGGTGATTGGGTCGGCCTTGCATACAGTGACAGAACCCTTTTGAGGGATATAGATAGCCCATCACCCGTTTTCCACTACGCATACAGTCTAGGGTATTGCTCATTGGTCCATACAGAAAGTGAAAGATAAAGATAAAAGATTACAGAGCATACAAGGCATACAGTAAGAGAACGAACAGTATCTATTCATATAGTTAATGTGTGCTCGCATGCACAGTAAAGAGTTGTATTTTACAGAAAGAGTATTTTCATATACAACATACAGAAAGTATTTTGTCACCTTTTAAAACTAGAACTAACTCAGCAACGCTGACTTTTATACATTTTCATTTGGCAGGTAATTATTGTTGAGGATGGCACGAGGGTGAAGCTACTCGGTAGGGAAAGGCTGACATCCATTCGTATTTTATGTTGCTGTTGTTTTGTAATGCAGTAAAACAATTCTTTTGTAATCAGTTATATGATGATGTATTGCTCAACAAAAGTGTTTTAAATGAAATGAATGGTTTTTGATAAATTATTTCCGCTGCTTAAGTTTGTATCATTATAATGTTTAATGTTTTGACTGATGTTGTTGACCAACTGTGAGGTTTCCGGGATCGGGGCCTTACAAGTTGGTATCAGAGCCAAAGTTTAAGAGAATTGGGTTAAATAAATTAAAAAGAAGAACCTAAACTTAAACTAAAAATGGGACAAATGGAGGAATGTCAGCCCGAGTAGCTACGTGCCATCAAGTATGTCTTTTCTTAATGATAACCGGTATTATGTGTGCATGCTATTTGACTTATGTGCTCTTAGTAGATTTAGATACTGATTAGGTCAGGATAGGAAATGCTTGGGGTATGAAGAGTAAAGTAAGTGGCTAATCACAACTGGCCACTATAATTAGGAACTTACTATACTTGACATAAACTGAGCTATTCCCTTGAATGATCGCGTTAGTGTTTGAATCTTATAGCCTGTTAGAGGATGGTTGGTGGTAGACCTTCGAAGGTTTCGTCAGGTGAAGGTTGTGTTGGACGTGGTACTGGAACGCGTGTCACAAGAAGTATGGCTAGGGCTGCTGAGGTAGCACTCAAAGAGTCCGAGATCCGTCATCCGGAAGCCGGTAATGATAGTGCTAGTCTGAGGACCATGTTGAAAGAGGCTGTTGTCGAGGGAGTTCAACGGGCCATGCAGATGATTCGCCCGGGTATAGTGACTGAGATAATTAGGGCGGTGTAGGAGACGACCGTGATTGAAGTAAACAAGAAGAGTAGCAATGACAAGAACTACAACGGGAAGCGGGTTGAATGTGGGGTTACACCCCATATAAAAAGGTGCCAGGACGGATAACCAGCATGTAGCTTCATCCGGTGCGGAGACAAGGAAGAGTGGCAGATGTGGAAGGGAGCATACCGGTGAGTGCAGTTGGAATGAATGTATGCTTCAGGTGTGGAAAGCCTGGCCACATCGCTAGAGACTGTAAGAAGCCATGGGACGAGTTTTCGCACAATGATGATGAATAGAATTGCGGGGTCGAAAAGGTGTGACAAGTGTGGATGCAGGCACCCCAGGTAATGTAGATTAGGGAGCAATGTCTGTTTCCGTTATGGAAGGACCGGACATGTGTGAAGAACTGCGGTATGGGGCGGTGTTATTCTTGTGGTGAGGAAGGTCACGTGAGTAGGGACTGCAAGAAGCCGGGGACGGAAGGTTCGGGGGTGAAGAAGGTCGGAGGAAACTAGGACGGACCCCGATTTGTGTCAGGTACGTTTCTAGTACACCAATCCTTAGCCTCAGTGTTGTTTGATTCTGATGCTAGTAAAAGTTTTATCTTTGCTGCTTTCTGTGCTAAGTTGCTGTTAGTAGTAGAAATGTCTATGAACCATTCGATGTAGAAACCGCTATTGGTAAGACCGCTAGAATTACTGATGTGATAGAGTAATGTGCCATAGAACTAGAAGGTCATAGGTTTGCTTCTAGTTACACGTGATGCCCTTGGTGGGTTGATGTAGTACTAGGGATGGACTGGTTAGCAACCTATGAAGCAAACATCATATGTCGCAAGAAGATGATTCGATTAGTTGCGTCCGATGGGAGTTTGGGTATGATTTATGGAGATCGTGTTATTGCGATCCCGAAGATGATTTCGATGGCGGTGGCGGGGAAGTGCATGAGACGTGGATGTAGTGCCTACTTGGCGTACGTGAATGATGTGGATGCGTGGGTACCGCAATTATTCGAGGTACCAGCGGTGTGCGATTTTCTGGACGTATTCCCGGAAGACTTACCCGGTGTGCCACCGGATCGTGAGATTGAGTTCCAAATTGATTTGATACCCGGTGCTCAACCCGTTGCCAAAGCACCATATCGATTAGCTCCTACTAAGATAAAGGAACTCATGAGCCAATTACAGGAGTTGATGGATAAGGGATTCATTCGACCGAGTATCTCTCCGTGGGGTGCTCCGGTATTGTTTGTAAAGAAAAAGGACGGAAGTATGTGAATGTGCATCGACTACCGAGAGCTGAACAAGTTAACGGTGAAGAATCAGTACCCGTTACCAAGGATTGACGACTTGTTTGACCAGCTCCAATGTGCCGGTTGGTTCTCGAGAATAGATCTACGATCTGACTACCATCAATTGAAGGTGAAGGAACAAGACATTCCTAAGACAACTTTCTGTACGAGTTATGGACAATACGAGTTTCTCGTTATGTCTTTTGATCTAACTAGCGCGCCAGCTGCCTTTTTGGATTTGATGAATCTGGTGTGCCAGCCTATGTTGGATAGATCAGTGATTGTGTTCATCGCTGATATTCTGATCTACTTGAAGAGCGAAAAAGAGCATCCCGGTCATATTTGGGAGGTGTTGGAGACCTTACGAAGGGAGAAGTTGTATGCCAAATTCTGCAAGTGCGCGATCCCTAGGGGATTATGTAGACCCTACTAAGATGGAGGCTGTGATGCCATGGAAGTCTCCAACAATGCCATCCGATATTCATAGTTTCTTGGGGTCAAGCTCAAGAGCAAGCATTCGACGAGTTAAAGGCAAAGTTGACTCAAGCTCCTGTTCGGTCATTACCCGAAGGAAGCGAGGATTTGGTGGTCTACTCTAATGCTTCCTACTCAGGGTTGGAGTGCATGCTAATGCAGAGAGGGAAGGTTATAGCCTATGCATCCTGACAGTTGAAAGTTCATGAGGTCAATTGTCCCACTCATGACTTGGAGCTAGCAGCCGTTGTCTTTGCATTGAAGATTTGAAGGCACTATCTGTACGGGACGAAGTGCACCATTTTCACTGACCACAAGAGCTTGAAGTACTTCTTCGAGTAGAAGGTTCTGAACGTGAGGCAAAGACAATGGTTGGAGCTTATAAAGTATTATGATTGCGAGATCCATTACCATCCGGGCAAAGCCAACGTGGTGGCTGATGCCCTTGGCCAAAAGGAGAGGCCCGAGTTGATTCCTATGAAAGCATACCAACTGATCATGACCTCTGATGTAATGGAGCAAGTCAAGGAGTTTCAAGATGAAGCATTAAAGGAAGATCATCTAAACTCTAAAAGAATGAGAAGTCTGGTTGGGGAATTAGGTGAAACAACACTTTGTGTTAAAACTCGATTTGGACGGGTGTGGATTCCTCGTTTCGGGGATCTACGAGTGAGGATTATGGATGAAGCTCACAAGACTTGATACTCCATAAATGAAGAAAGATTATTGGTGGTCGGGTATGAGGCGTGATGTGGTGAAGTATGTGAGTAAGTGCCTTACTTGCTTACAGGTGAAGGCCGAACATTAGAAGCCGTATGGGAAGATCCAACCCTTAGATATACTAGAATGGTAGTGGGAGCACATCACCATGGATTTCATTACGAAGCTACCACGTACTCCGAAGGGGTACCATGCCATATGGGTGATTGTTGACCGTTTGACGAAGAGTGCCCACTTCCTACCAATCCGCGAGACATTCATCCGAGAGGTTGGCTGACCTGTTCATCAAGGAGATTGTAACTCGTCATGGTGTGCCAGTATCCATTGTGTCGGATCGTGACACCCGGTTTACCCCTAATTTCCGGAAGAAATTCCACGATGTCATGGGGACGAGGTTACATATTAGCACGGATTATCATCCCCAAACTGATGGTCAATTAGAAAGGACCATTCAGACACTAGAGGACATGCTTCGGGCATGTGTGATTGATTTTGGGGGAAGTTGGGATGACCACTTACCGTTAGCTGAATTCTCGTACAACAACAGCTATCATGCCAGCATTGGTATGCCACCATACTAGATGCTATACGGTAGGAGATACAGAACACCCATTTGTTGGGCTGATATTGGGCAAAAAGAATTAGGGAGCGTCGAGGTAATCGAGACTACGACTGGGAAGCTTGAGAAGATTAAAGCTTTCATGAAGGTAGCCAAAGATAGACAGAAGTCGTATGCTGATAAACAACACAGACCTATTTAAGGGGGTGGACGTGTAACACCCGGTTATTCTTTTAAAAGAATGATAAGAAATGAAGAACAAAAGTAGGAAATGTCAATGAACCCAAGTTGAGGGGTTAAAAGTGTCAAAAGGACAAAGAGAATAAAAGTTAGTACAAAAGCAACATGGCTGCCCACACCATGTTACTTTTCATCTTTTCAATCGGATTAGAGAGAGAAGAGAGCAGAACTTCGGGTTTTGAAGAAGAAGAAAAGAAGAAATCGAATTCATGGCTTTTAAGTATTTATGACGGGTTTTATCCCGGTTGTATGCTTATATGCTTATGTGTTTGTGTATGTGCTTGGGTGTGTGTGTTTGGTGGTTTTTTTAGGTGTTTGAACTCAGTTGCAAAAGGGTTAGAAAGGAAGAAACACCCAAGTTGCACCAGGTGAGTTCTAGACCCTGGTTTCTACTTGTTTTAAACATCTTTAGGGCTGAAAATGTATTAAAATGTGTTGGACCAAGAAGAAGGCTAATGCAACCAAAACTAGATCACTTAAGTTATTTTGGTGCTGCATGCAAAGGCTTCCGAAGCTTGTCATGGAACTTCCGAAGGTTGTAGAGTTCTTCCGAAGACAAAGGAAAAGTCCAACTTCCGAAGACAGAACTATACTTTCGAAGACAAATGCATACTTCCGAAGTTCAAGACTTAGAAGAATAAAGTAAAGACCACTTCCAAAGTATGATGAACAGAAGAAGTCTCCAAGTCTTGGAAGAAGCAGCCTCTTCCGAAGTATAAAGTGGCTTCGGAAGTACTTACTCTTCCGAAGCCATTTAACCTTCAGAAGACACTGCTATAACTAGTGGACACAAGTATGGTCTCTGACACTCCGCTGCAGACTTCTGATACAGCATGGCTTCTTCCTAAAGAACCATGTTGTTAACCATACTTTATTCCACTGTTTACCTTTTCATGATAGTACAGTTGCCATCTTTAGTTGGTGACAAAAGGTAAGTCAGGGACATGTCCTGACTACCAAATCTCAGATAAGACTTTATCTAAGATACCTTAACTATAGTCTTGTAGTATAGGCTTTAGCTAAGGATCCCAGCTGGTATCAAAGTATATCCGGCTGTAGATAGTATTATATATGGTTCTCCTTGTAACTCATAGAAAATAACAATCTACTTGTAAGAGTCTTTGTATCTTGAGTTGAGAATCAATATATAAAAGTATCTTGAAATTATCTTTCTGTGTTCTTAGTTACTTTTCATATTGTGATCAACTCTTATTGATTCTTACCCGAGTGTGATTCTAGGTGAGTTTGAGAGAAAACCTTGTGTTTAAGTGACAAACACCGATCCTGCAATTGGTATCAGAGCTTCTCAGGCTCTTGATTGCATGATCTAACCATCCAAATCAACCTGTTTTCACTCCTCCCTACCACCCACTCCCTCAAATTGCCCTCAACAAATCTGAAGTAGAAATGGGGACGATGACCAAAACGCCAATCATCACCCCTGAAAACTTCAGGTGTTGGAGTAGAAGAATGGAAGGCTTCATTAGATACCAAGACAGCAAAATGTGGAACTCGATTGTCAATGGACCATACAAGCCAAGGTGGCTTCACCTGGTGGAAACGGTGCCATGATAGATAAAGCTGTCGAGGACTATTCTGATGAAGACATAAAGAAGATGGACATCGATAGCAATGTTATGACTATTCTCATGACTGCAATACCAAACTCTGTTATGGTGGGGTTCGAGCATTGCAAGACTGCCAAAGAATTGTTTGATGCACTTGCTCAGATGTATTCTTGCTCCAAGGACTCAAAGAAGGACTCACTGAAGCAGCAGTTTGATAACTTCACTCATATTGCTGGAGAGACCTCAGTCAGCAGTACTTCAGGTACATGGATCTTATCTCTTCCCTTTAGTTTGTAAGATCACTCCTAAACTTAGAGATCACACCAGAAAGTTCATGAGTGCTCTTCCAATGAGTGGACATTGTACTGTGTCTCTATCAAGAGAACAAAAACTTGAACACTCTTTCCATGACTAAGCTCTATGTCATCCTTGATGGATACCGCCTAGAGATGGAGAGTAAGAAGGGCCACCAAACAAGCAGATCTATGAGTCTTCCTGCTAGCAACACTTTAATGGTTGCTGAAGGCTCATTAACCTCTCAACCGCAGCACTTCCTGACTTATCAGCAACCATCCTGCTCACCTGGTCCCTACATCACTTATCCTGAGACTCCAAGGGCTCAACAGGCTCAACACAATCCCTTCCAGGAAAGTTGTGCCTTTGTCTCAGGAGGTGGACACTCAGGATATTTTCAATACTGCTTTGATGATCTTGAGTGCTTCAGCCCAGATGACGTAGAGTACATGGACATTGTCCAGCAAATGGCTCTCTTAACTTATAGAGCAAAGAAGTTCTTTAAGAGAACTGGAAGGCATTTCCCTCAGAACCCAACTACCAGCAAGTTCGGGTTTGACAAGACCAGGGCAAAGTGTTACAACTGAAACCAACTGGGTCATTTTGCAAGGGAATGCAAGGCTCCCAAGACCAATCCAGGAACCCCACAGGCCTCCACACATCCCTCAACCTCAAAGCCCATTGAGAAGTCAACTGAGATAGCCGCAATGGCTCAAGAAGTTGACTCAAGCTTCATGGCACAGGATGTGACTCCTGCTTAAGCTCTCATGGCCGGTACAGATGATGCCCAGGTATATGAACATCTCTGCACTCCAGCCTGTATAGCTAAAGTTAAACTCTATCAGGATTACAATATGGAAATCAGATCTGACATTGAGTCTTTAAATATTCTAAAATCTGATTTTAAAAGAGCTGAATCTGACTATCAAAAGAAAATTGATGAGTTGGAGAAAACTGTATCTCTTTTGAAACATGAACACCAACTACAAGACTCAAATCAAGAATCTAATATCCAAATTGTCTGAGGCTCAAGCCCAGCTTGTCACTACTAAGGCTCAGGCCAGGAAGCATGCTATCTCTGAGCAAAACTTCCAAGCTATTCTAGCATCATCCTTCCATTCCAAAGTCTGTTATTAGAACAAAGAAGGGTTAGGAACCAATGAAATTGCTCCACCACATTCCTATGAGTCTATCAGATAGCCTAGATGTGGTACTGAAGAGCAAGAGGTTCCAACTATTGACCCTTTCTTTCCAGAATTAAAGGATGAGGCACCAATAGTGGCCACCGCAGGGAAGGAACAGGTAGATAAACCCATCATCTCTTGTGATGATCAAATCCTAACCACCAAAGCCAGAAGAAGCAGAGCTAAAGCTGCTAGGAAAACTGCTAAGAAAGTGGCTGAATCCCAACTGAAAATTGACCCCAAATAGAAAGGTGTCATTGTTTTAGCTGATTTCCAAGTGTTAGGTACTTCTGATTCAGGAAAAGAATGTAATACCAGCATTCCTGTCCTACCAAAGAATCAGAAGTTAAAGGGAAAAGTTGCTGATGAAGAAAAGAAAACCAAGAAACAACAACCCTCACTTTCCCAAAAGTCTAACATCGCATGCATCCTGTGTGGCCTGCAAAATCACATGGCAAAAGATTGTTACTACAATCCTGCAAGCACACATTATGCAATAATGTTAGAAAAGAAGGAGTCAGCGAAGGTTTCACATTTGGACCCTTCCATACGGTTCAAGAGTTGAAGAAGGGAAAGCTAGTTTCCAAAGCCAAGTTGCTTTCGGAAGAAACTTCTCTTTCGAAGGGAAAATAGCTTCGGAAGCAAAAGCTACTATGGTTCGAAAGAGCAAGAAAGCTCCCTTGAAACCATCCCAGAAGAAGACTGCTTCAGAAGAGAAGGTGGTGAGGACTTCTTCCGAAAAGAAAGAAGCTTCGGAAGAAGACCATGTTGCAAAAGCTTCAACAAGCTCATCCTCCAAGATCAGCCAAAGGGTGGACTGGAAGATCAAAGAAGATGATTGTTGGACCAAAAGAACCAATGAGCCGGATCAGAAAACCTTTAAGTCCCACAGACGTCACAACAACTACTGAAGACCACAACAACTGAAGACAACAGCTGATTACAAAGTCTGAAGACAGTGCTGAAGACAAAGTCTGAAGACAAGTGCTGAAGACAAGTGCTGAAGACAAAGTCTGAAGACAAGTGCTGAAGACAAAGTCTGAAGACAAGTGCTGAAGACAAAGTCTGAAGACACAAGTGCTGAAGACCAAGTATCAGACGTTGTCACAACAGCTGAAGAGGTCTTCTTCAGTAGTTGTGACGGTTTACCTTTCAGTAGTTTTATGTTTTATCTTTTCAGTAGTTTGACACAACAGCTGAAGAATACTTCTTCAGTTGTTGTGCTCATCAGTTTTTTTATATTTATCAGTAGTTTTGTAAAACGACTGAAGAGCTTGTTCTTCAGTCGTTGTAGTTTCAATAGTTTCTTATCAGTAGTTTCTTATTTTGTACTTAACACTCTGATATGTTCTTGGTAGTTGGTGAACATTTCAGTAGTTTGTTAAGAGTTAGTGTTATTTTTGTATTAGATCTGCCAGTTGTCACGTTCCCGTGATAACAGCAGCGATTGCACTCTATATAAGGATGTCACCTATTGTAATAATTGAATGATTTGATCAGAAATATTCGATATTATTAAAACATTCCTTGTTACAGAAATATATTCTCTCGTTATAACCGTATTTGTTCTTAATGCATACGAGCATCAATTTCTTGCTACAATTTGTCTAATTCTTGTTCTTATTCCGCTGCACTACGCTCTAATACATCAAACTTGTGATCACTGATCCTTACAAATGGTATCAGAGCAAGTTTAATCATTGATCGATCTAATAATTGATCATTGAAACTGCTATTCAAGATCCAAGTTTGATTGAATTAGCATTTTTGTGTTTTGCAAGAAACGTTATAGAGATTGAATTTTCTGTGTTTTCTGGTCAACCATCCTGAGATTTTCTCTTGGTTTTCATTGAGTCTGTTGTGGTCTTTATAAAAACATTTAAAAGCTTGAATTAAATTATATTGGACTCACAATGACTACTCCTTCCAATGATCCTCACAATACTGGTTCCTCAACCAAGCCTCCAATGCTGGTTAGGAATGAGTATAACATATGGCAACGACGAATGCTCCATCACCTGTCTGTTAACAGCGTAGGTTGTTGGACATCAGTGGTACATGGTCCACACAAGCCTATGTGAATAACCCGGAAACCAATCAAATGCTTCCGAAGAGTAGGGAGCAAGATGAGGACAAGAAGTTGTTTGAGATTGATGCAAAAGCCCATGGAATTCTGGCCATGGCACTGCCTAATGAAATCTATTCTGGGCTAATGCATCATGAAACTGCCCATGACCTCTGCAATGCTATGAAAGACAATTTTGGAGGAACAGATGAGGTCTTGGCAAATAATAGAGAAATCCTTGCCCAACAATATGAGACATTCTCTCATAGGAAGGGTGAGACACTGACTCAACAGTTCGAGCGGTTCTCTTGTTTGATCTCTGAATTAAAAATGGTCAAACATGAGTACACCAATAGCCAGATGAATAACAGATTTCTCAGATCACTGCCTAAGAGATGGGACACATATACTATTGTCCTACGCTCCAGTGCAAATTTGGACAAACTATCTCTCACCCAACTCCATGGGAAATTGCTCACATTTGGGAGAGAGATAGAACAGAAACAAAAACTGACTTCATCTCGAAAGCTCACTGAAGACTTTGTACCAGGCAACACTGCCTTGGTTGGTCATGAGTCAGAATATGCTTCATCTGAATGCCAGTATGATGAGCATATTGACTTCTCTTCAAACACTTCTGATTCTGCATTTGTGAGTGTTGATAGTCAGTTTACTGGATGTATAATGACAGTCTATGCTTCATCATGGATGATCTCAAGGGGATTGCTGATGATGACTTAGAAGAGATGGATATTTTGAGCCAAATGGCCTTGATAAATATCAGATCTCAGAAGTTCTACAAAAGAACTGGAAGAAATTTCCCAGGACTCTCTGGCAAAACCAAAGTTGGTTTTGACAAGAGTAAGTTGAAGTGTCACAAATGCCATAGGCTTAGACACTTTGCTAGAGAATGCAGATCATCTGGATCTAATTCCTCTGCACCTTTTGTGACTTTCCCTGGCAATAGTCAACACACAGAGGGCAACATCCTGTCAATTCTAGTCATCATTCTCAACCACAATCTCCTGCATATTTTGTTCCTCAGGGTCAAATGCCATATCCTTACCCTTGTTATTACATGCCACAATCAAATCAAGTTCAAGTTCCTATAGTACCACAACCTCATGCACTACCAGAACCTCAACCATCTCAATCTCATCAACCTCCTCAACCTCAACAACACAGCTTCTTCACCCCTGGAGGTGTTGACTGGAGAAGTTTACCGGATGACATGTCTGGTCATGAACAACTGTTCACAGGTGCTGGTCAACATGGTGGTGACAGTCCTTTTGGGAATCTGGCTCTCATGGCCCTGGAGTCTACTGAGGTTCCTGTTCAAATGCATCATCTTCACAGGTAACTCGTATCTTCAGAGGCTAAAGCCAAGTTATGTTCTGAATCATGCATTGCTGCCTTTGTCTCAATTAGAGAGGCAAATGTAGCATTAATAAATCAAAAACTTGAGCTTGAGAAAACCATTTCCAAAGAAAAGCTGAGTTTGAGTCTGCTCTTAATTGTAAAAATGATGAGATTATAAGCTTAAATGCCAACTAAATGATGAAAAGGCTAAGCTAGAGGTCATTCTGGATGACCAGAGAAGTCTCAAAGAAACCCTTGCAGTCACCCAGGTAGAGTGTGATCGATGGGTACAATCATGCAAAGGTTTTGAAATGCTTCTTAGTAAGCAATCTGCTTCCAATGTGAGTATGGTATTGGTTACAATCACACTGCTCCTCCTACAGATTTTGCTTCAAAGCAGAAGTGAAATCTGATGGAGAAAGACATAACCAATCCCCCTCATTATGTGATTCACCTTTTGATAGAGCATCATCAAAAGTTGAAGTCAGCACTAAGCCCTCTCAAAAACCATCAGCTGATATTGATGGTTCTACTGCTGACACTCACATGATAAAAGAGATGATCAACTCAGGAGTTATTTCTGAAATCCTGAAAGGACTGGAGAGCAAGACTTAACACCTGAAGTTCAAACTCCAACTAATGACAGCACTGAAGAGAAAACTGTCAGTAGAAAGAGTTTGAAGACTACTAAGAGGAAGTCAAGAAAGCAAATAATGCTTCTAAAGTACTGAAGAGCAAGTCTTCAGTAGTTTCATCCTCTTTAGTTGATGATCATCAGAAGATGAAGAAGAAACCATGTGAAGTATGTGGTTTGTTCAATCATCTTACAGATGATTGTTGGTACAAAAGGGGATCCAAACTCAAACATAAAGAAGAAATTCAAGAGAAAATGGCTAAAATGAAAACTTAGTTTGGAGCCACATTTGTACCAGCAACATCAAATCCTGTAACCCTCAAGTGCAAACAGAAATCCAAAAGGAAGGGGTTAACAGGTAACAGCTGATATTGCTCAAAAGAAGAAGGTGCAACATGGAACTTATCAAACTCCAATGCCAAAGTGTCTGAAGAGCTGAAAGCCTTATCCTAAAATCAGACACAGCTGGTTATGATGGTTCAACATCTATTGGGAAGAGTTAACCAATTAGATGTTCCTATGTTGAAACCACAGAGAAAAGGGGGTCCAAGCCAAAGGATTCCTTTTCTTCACCAGCTTCTTCCTCTCAGGCTGTTGTTTCCAACAAACATGTTAGTTTACCATCTGTTGATGAGAACAGGCCCAAGACCAAAAAGGTTCGGGTCTCAAAATCTAACTAATTTGTTGTATTTTGCAGGGTTCTTCAACATACCTCAGAGGCATCTGGTATGTAGACATGGAGGATCCATGCATATGACAGGAAACAGATCACTGCTAATGACTACTCTCAAGGAAGGAGGGGTTTGTGTCATTGGCAATGATGCAAAGGGTTACATCATTGGCAAAGGCTTTGTTTCCAATGGGGAAATAAAGTTTGATGATGTTAACCATGTGGAAAATCTCAAGTACAACCTCTTGAGTGTCAGTCAAATGTGTGACAAAGGCCATGTTGCTCTTTTCAACAGTCAGAACTGTCGGATTCTGTCATCCAAAGTTCTAAATTTGATTGATAAGGTGGGAAGAACACACTCTCCTAAAGGCCAACAGGACAGGAAGAGTGTATGCCTTAGATCTTTCCAAGAAAATAGATCTCAAAGGCCATCCTTGCCTATTTTCCAGGGCTTCCCCCAAGAATCTATTCTATGGCATAGAAGGCTGGGTCATGTTAATCTCAAAAACATGAATCAGCTGATAAACTATGGTTTAGTAAGGGGACTGCCAATGAAGGAGTTCAAGTGTGAAGATAACTGCACTGCCTGTTTAAAAGGAAAACAGCACAAAGCTTCATTTCCCTCCATAGAAGAACCTAAGTCCACTGCCTGCTTACAGCTTCTGCACATGGATCTCTTTGGTCCTGTGAAAGTGATGAGTATGGCTAAGAAGAAATACTGTCTGGTAATTGTGGATGATTACTCCAGATTTGTATGGACTTTCTTCTTGCATTCAAAGGATGAGGCTGCACAGTCCATTGTGAACTTTGTGTTACACGTTGAGAAGCAGTATTCCCTACCAGTTAAGTGTGTGAGGAGTGATAACGGTACTGAATTTAGAAACCACACACTTGATGAGTTTTACGTATCAAAGGGAATCAAGAGGCAGTATAGCATCCCAAGAACTCTTGAGCAAAATGGAGTAGTGGAGAGAAGGAACAGGACCCTTATTGAAGCTGCAAGGTCCATGTTGGCTGATTCTGGACTGCCAGTGACTTTTTGGGCTGAAGCTGTCAATACAGCTTGCTATGTACTGAATAGAGTTCTAGTAAATCAAAGGTTGATGAAGTCTCCATATGAAGTTCTTCATCATTTGGCCCTCTAATTTCATTCTTCGAGCATTTGGGTGTCCTTGTTTCATTCTCAACACACGGGATCAACTCCAAAAATTTGATCCTAAGGTGGATGCATGGGTACTTTGTTGGTTATTCATCAACTTGCAAAGCATACAGAGTCTTCACTGCAGAACAAAGACGGTTGAAGAGACTCTACATGTTAAGTTTAATGAATCTCCTAAGGACAAGATTCCACAAAGCCCTGTGGAGCTATTTGATTTGGACATACTGCAATATGTTCCTATCAAACTCCTGCTGTTGCTCCTGTCAACAGTTCACCACCTGGTGTACTGCTGGTGCTAATGTGATGATGATAGCAGTACTCACCTCTTCAGGTTTAGTGATCAACTGCCTGATTCAGCTAGACCTGATGTTCCTGTAGCTCCAGTAGCACCATCCACAACAAATGCTGATGAGATTTCTTCAAATTCAACCTCCTTTGAATTACCATCCACTGATTGGTTTCAAGGAAATGATCACCATCACCATCTGTTGCTGCTGAACCTGCTACAAACACTTGCACAGATCTCATTGTGTATCAAGATCTGAAGAATCCCCTATGTCTCAAATCATTGGTGATATCACTGCTGGCGTATCAACAAGAAGTCAATTGTCAAATTTCTGCTTCTATGCTCTCTTCATCAGTCAGCAAGAGCCAAAGAATTATCACATTGCTTTAAAGGACAATGGATGGGTTGATGCCATGCAGCTTGAGCTTCTTCAGTTCAAGAAACAGCAAGTGTGGGAACTGGTTCCTCTACCTCCAGGTAAGTGTGCAATAGGCACTAAATGGGTGTTTAGGAACAAAACTGATGAAAATGGGCTTATTGTTAAGAACAAGGCCAGACTGGTTGTTCGGGGTTTGCACAAGAAGAAGGTATTGATTATGATGAAACCTTTGCCCCTGTAGCCAGACTGGAAGCAATCGATTGTTTTAGCTTATGCTGCTTATCAAAAACTTAAAGTTTTCAAATGGATGTCAAAAGTGCATTTTTGTATGGAAAATTAAAGAAGAGGTTTATGTATGTCAACCACCAGGCTTTGAGGACAATAAACATCCTAATTGGGTGTATAAGCTTGATAAGGCTCTTTATGGTTGAAACAAGCTCCTAGAGCCTGGTATGAGACATATCAAACTTTCTTCTGGAAAATGATTTCACTAGAGGCTCCATTGATAAGACTTTATTCATTAAGAAAGCTGGGCAACATAATCTACTTGTTCAAATTTATGTAGATGATATTATTTTTGCATCCTCTGATCCTCAGTTGTGTGATGCCTTTACAAAGTTGATGCAACAGAAGTTTGAAATGAGTGCCATGGGAGAATTACAGTTCTTTCTGGGTTTGCAAATCAAACAAAAGGCTGATGGAATTTCATTCATCAGTCCAAATACACAAAAGATCTTTTGGAAAAGTTTGATTTACAAACTGTAAGCCCTGTTCTACCCCCATGTGCAGCACCACACAACTGGATACAGATCAGAAAGGTAAATGGTTGATGAAACACTTTACAGATGTATGATTGGGTCCTTGATGTATTTAACAGCTTCTAGACCAGATATTATGTTGGCTACATGTTTTGTGTTAGATTTCAGGCTGTCCTAAAGAGTCTCATCTGATTGCAGTCAAGAGGATCTTTAGATATTTGCAAGGTACACAATCTCTGGTTTATGGTATTCCACTGGGCACTCTTGTAAATTAGTTGCTTTCTCTGATAGTGACTATGTAGGGTGTAAGTTGACCAGGAAATCAACTTCTGGTGGATGTCAATTCCTAGGCAACTGTTTGATTTCTTGGCAGAGTAAGAAACAAACATCTGTTGCTACATCCACTGCTGAGAAGCGAGTACATTGCTGCTGCAAGTTGTACATCCCAGTACTCTGGCTTCAGAATCAACTTTTGGACTATGGCATTACAGAGACTAAGACTCCGTTATTAATGGATAGTGCTTCAGCTCTTTGCATTTCAAAAATCCAGTCCAGCACTCTAGGACCAAACATATACAAATTAGACATCAATTTATAAAAGATTGTTTTGAAAAGGGTCTAATTAATCCTATGTTTGTGCCTAGTTCTGATGAGCTTGCAGACATTTTTACTAAGCCTTTGGATAGTTCACTTTCCACAACCTGGTGTTAAGGCTTGGTATGCTGCAGCTAGAATAAGTGACATTACTGATGATCTCAGTAATAAATACCGATGATCATTAGTAACCATATCACAGATAGTACTGATTCTGTTAAAACACTGAGTAAGTTACAACTACTGATGTATTATAACTACTGATATCAGTAACAGATAAGTACTGTTCCTATGAAACAACTGAAAACACCAAAAGGCTGAAGAGTAAGTGTTGAGGACAGTATGAAACATCTGAAAAGCTAAGAATTGACGAAAACAGCTGATGAGTAACTTCTCTCATTGTTTCTACAACTGCTGTTTCTAAAACAACATGAAAACAAAAACATGTCTTCATAGTTTCATCACCACTGTGACTAAACCAAGTCATCAGCTGTTTACAACAACTGATGACAAAACATGTCTTCAGTAGTTTCACAACTACTGATGACTAATACCAAGTCATCAGCTGTTTACACCAACTGATGACAAAACCATGTCTTCAGTAGTTTCACAACTACTGAATGACTAATACCAAGTTATCAGTTGTTTTCAAAATCTGAAGTCAAAACCATGGTCTTCAGTAGTTTTATAACTACTGATGCCTAAAACCACGACTTCAGCTGTTTCAACGTCTGAAAGGGTAATACCATGTCAACAGTCGTTTTAAAACTACTGATGACTACACCAAACCCTTAGTCTTTTTCTAACCCGTACCCTATAAATATCCCCGACCTAATCCTTCAGAGCCTCATCTTCTTCAAACCTAACATTCATATCTCCAAAACTTCTCTCTCATTATGGCGACCATGCAGCTTAAACCGCGACACAACTGTGTAGCTTACCTCACCAAATCGCCATTCTGGGCTAAGTTCGATAATTCTATTGATCTTATGGTCCAGTCACCCTACAAAACGGCCTTTCTTCTCAATCCAATCCTTCATGCCGAATCCCTTAACCAGTTTTGGATGAACGTCACCCTCACCACTGGGGAGAACAACACAGAGTCTCTCCGTTGGTCGTCAACAACCACCAATGGTCATCACTCCCGATATACTTCGTCAAACCCTACACCTGGATGATGCCACTTTTCCTGCTGGATATCCAAAGGGCACAATTGATTTATCCTTTGCCCACCATGGATATCAGGAAACCTTAGTGCCTCCACCATACTGAAGAAACATTTCCATGATGCTGAACGTCTCATATTTCACATGGTAAATGTCTGTTTGGCTCCTAAGACTTCATCTGGGATCAAATGTCCACAAGGTGGCAACAGGTAATGTACTCCATCCTTGAGCAACCCTTTAAATTTCTCGAAATACTATTTTTAGAGCTCAAGGATATGGCTCAAAAACAAACTGCTAACCGTTGGATATTATATCCTCGGTTCATAATGGCCATAATTGAAAACCAGCTTCAAGCTGAGGGACTTGTTGGCCTGGGAGTCCTTGCTATGGCTGTATTGCCTGAAGTATACTCCCGGCACAACTCTGACCAATCACTCAAATGGCTGCCAAGCTGCGCAAACCCACGCAGCTGAACCCACAGCCACCACCTCCAAATCCAAAGTCCCCACTAAAAAACCCACTAAAGAAAACCAAAAAGGCTACTCAGGGAAAAGTCCCCTGAGGATGCCCGCAACACAAACGCAGGCTATATCCACTGGTTATAACCCCCTATTGGATATAAGGACTCTCCCAGCCACAGCCGCTCAGGATTTCTCTCAAAAGGAGCCTGTAGCAACCACAGAAGGGGTACCCACAAATCTAGGATCTTCCTCATTTGAGGAGATTGCCATTGAAGAGCACCATTCTCCCCAGGTGCACACTGCTTTTACCCATCACCACATGCAACCGCCCTAAAGTCCTACACTACTTGTTGCACAAGTGCTGACTCAGTTGCACTCCTCACCCCCTCCCCAGATACCAATTACAACTGGGAATACTTCTACCATTGAGGGGGAGGACCAAAGTGCAGCTGAGAACCCACAGCATAGGGGTTACAATGTTCCTTCTCCTAGTGTAGCATTGGAGATTGGAACTCTGGTGAGGCTGCCACTTCTCTGTTTCAGCATATGATCAGGTTGTAGTTGGTACCATTACTAAGACCTTACCAGAGGCAACTGCTGATGAAGGACAAAGTCCTGAGGCAGGAAGTCCCCAGTTCCAAGACAAAGGGGCACATGCTACAACTGAGCTACACTCAGTGCATGTTCATCCTGATCCTATCAGGAGGTCAGGTGATTCAGTAACTACTGATGATGACCTGGGCTTCTTTACGATGTAATCGCCCAAAACACCATCCTGGAAGAGGAGGTGAGCAGACTCAAAGAGCTGCTTGCCAAAACTTCTAAGGAACAAAGACCATCTGCCTCTACCACCTCACAGATGGCACCTTCATCTGAAGGTCTCACAAACACTAAGCCACTCCCAACAACTCAGCCACCTGCCTCTGCTTCTGGCACTATTACTCAGGAACAGAACCCTCCTGAGCAAATAGCTGCTATCCTTCAAAATTCCCTCCTCTCATCACACCCATAATCACTGACATAGTGATCAAAGCCATTGATGAGAGGCTTTCCTCAGTAATACAACCATTGATAGAGGAGGTTGTGGGCAAACAGCTTTCTGGCAATCAACCCCTTGCAACCAATGCAACCAAAAAGGGGAGATTAAGTCAGTGAAAGCAAAAAGAAAGAGGAGTACAGAGGAGAAAGAAAAGGAGAAAGAAACAGAAGGGATAGTAGTGGAAAAGGAGTTGGAGTTGAATGTGGAGACCGATAAAGAGAAGGAAAAAGAGAAAGCCTTGGAGCTACTGATAAAAGAGGCTGATGCCGAACACAGCAGATCAATGGACAACATCATTGATCAGCTGTTTAGGCAAGGCCATGACACCGATAAACTTGACTCGAGATTCGACGATTAGAGATTGAAGAAATCCAGAATAGATGGGCAAGTTATGAAGTGTTAGAAAGAGAAAGGCTTGAGATCATGATTAGATTTATTGCAAAATATCTTGGAAGATCAATGATCGAAATCAAAGCTTGGTCCAGGGACAGTATCTTGGCAATCACCACCAAGATCTGTTCGTCTGAAGCATATACTAAGGGACTTGTTATTCAAGCTTTGAATAAAGCGGGTGTTGGGAGCAGGACTGAGCTAGCCAGCAATCAAAAGCCACACTCACCTCAAGAATGCTAGAATAGCCTGTCAACATTCCCACACCAAAACCACCCAAATCACAACCACCAAACCAACTCCCTTATCTCAAAACTCATAGCCGATGATATACCCTTGAAGAAGAAGAGAAGGGTATTGAGGCTAGAAGATGATGAAGAAGATGATGAAGATAGGCTGCCACTCTCAGCTGTGATTCAGTTGCCTAAGGCCACAAGTCACTCCTCAGCAATTACTCCTGAATTCCAAAGACAAATGGTTAAAGTGAAGCTAGAAGAAGAAAAGCTTTATAAACAGCATGATGAGGAATTGCTGAAGAGAGTTGACAAAGCTTATGCAGCCAGCCACATCTCTATCATCAATATGAAGAAGCACCCTCAAACTTTACACTCTCAAGCATACCTTTCAATATCAAAAGGAAAGAGTGAGGATTTGGCCTGATCCCAGGGTCTCTCACAGAATTCATAAGAAAAACTACCTCAGAGATACATTGGCCAGGTGAAAAATGATCGTAGATGAAGTGATCTCTCTGGTCTTTGTAGTTTCACCCTGGGAAATCCTAGAGGACTTCAAGAAAGCCTACAAAGCTAATCTAACCCCTCAGAAGATGCTGGAAAACAAAATAGTGAAAAAGGGTTAGTTTACAAGAGGCTTGAGGAAGTCAGGAAAAATGAGATCCAGTTGTTCCTAGAGGGTAATCTCCCGGATGAGTTTGCTTACAGAATAATAACAACTGTGGAGCTAAAGAATTGGAAACAGCCAAATACCTATTTGAGTATTATGGGCCTGAATCATTGTTTGAAGGAGGTGCTGAAGAGCTAACCATGGAGGAACAAATCACCTCCTTGAGGCCTACACAAGAGTCGTACAGACTCATCATGGGAAGTGAGTCTCATGGATGGGGGAACAGCTCAGTGTCCAAGTCCCCAATACAGAGTTCCCATCCATACTTGCTAACCAAATCATCAGAGACTCATTTCCAGGCCAGTGCTTATATGGGTCATCTTCTCAACTGATCAAGAAGGAAAAAGACCAACCATTCTGCCAACAATAAGTGGGACCTTATAAAGTTAAAGGTTTTGGCTGCATTGGTTCAGGGGGAGTTTGTTGGACCAAAAGAACCAATGAGCCGGATCAGAAAAACCTTAAGTCCCACAGACGTCACAACAACTACTGAAGACCACAACAGCTGAAGACAACCTGATTACAAAGTCTGAAGACAAGTGCTGAAGACAAAGTCTGAAGACAAGTGCTGAAGACAAAGTCTGAAGACAAGTGCTGAAGACAAGTCTGAAGACAATGCTGAAGACAAGTGCTGAGACAAAGTCTGAAGACACAAGTGCTGAAGACCAAAGTATCAGACGTTGTCACAACAGCTGAAGAGGTCTCTTCAGTAGTTGTGATGGTTTACCTTTCAGTAGTTTTATGTTTTATCTTTTCAGTAGTTTGACACAGCAGCTGAAGAATACTTCTTCAGTTGTTGTGCTCATCAGTTGTTTTATATTATCAGTAGTTTTGTAAAACGACTGAAGAGCTGTTCTTCAGTCGTTGTAGTTTCAGTAGTCTTATCAGTAGTTTCTTATTTTGTACTTAACACTCTGATATGTTCTCGGTAGTTGTGAACATTTCAGTAGTTTGTTAAGAGTTAGTTATTTTTGTATTAGATATGCCAGTTGTCACTTCCCCGTGATAACAGCAGCGATTGCACTCTATATAAGGAGTGTCAACCTATTGTAATAATTGAATGATTTGATCAGAATATTCGATATTATTAAAACATTCCTTGTTACAGAAATATATTCTCTCGTTATAACCGTATTTGTTCTTAATGCATACGAGCCATCAATTTTCTTGCTACAATTGTCTAATTGTTTATTCCGCTGCACTACGCTCTAATATATCAAACTTGTGATCACTGATCCTTACAATGATGCAGCCCAACCTCTTCCTCAAAGACCTCGTTGAACCCCCATGCATATCATTTGTTCACTCATGTCATTATCTTTGGAAGAACCCAAGACCAATAAAGCTTGGGTTTCCAAACAAAACTGAAATCTCATCTTATGTGCAGGAACATCCATTTGACAAGAACAACAATGTATGGATTGTAGATAGTGGATGCTCCAAGCACATGACAGGGAACAGACATCTCTTCAATAATTTCAACATATGATGGAGGTCCTATCCAGTTTGGAGGTGAGGCCGGAGGATATATTTCTGGCAGAGGGAGTATATCCAATGGTATGTTAACAGTTGACAAAGTCAACTTTGTCAAACAGCTTGAACACAATCTGTTAAGTTGTTTCTCAATTCTGTGATCAAAAGCACCAAATGCTTTTCACAGAACATGAGTGCATTATCCTCAAACCAGGGATGACAATTCCTCCAGAATTTGTGCTTCTTAGATCTCCAAGGAAAGGGGATATGTACAGCTTGATATGAACAATGCTTCCCCAATGGGTGAAGTATCATACTTTGTTTCTAAAGCTGATAGTGATGAGTCAATATTGTGGCATAAACGTATGTGTCATGTAAATTTTAAGACAATGAACAAATTGGCTAAAAATAACTGGTACATGGTTTGCCTAAAAAGGAGTTTTTCTGCAAAGACAACTGTGTTGCATGCCTGAAAGGGAAACAACACAGGACATCTCATAAATCCAAATATGTTAACTTTATCACTACTCCATTGAACTTATTGCACATGGATCTTTTTGGTCCTACAAGTATAATGAGCATTGGAAGGAAATCATATTGCCTTGTCATAGTTGATGATTTTACAAGATTCACATGGGTATTCTTTTAAGAACTAAAGATGAAACTGCTGAAACATTAAAATCTTTTATTCCTTTAAATAGAAAATCAAATTGATCACAAGGTTAAAATAATTAGATGTGATCAAGGGACTGAGTTTAAGAATTTAATTCTTGACTCATTCTGTAACTCAAAACGGATTGCCAGACAATATAGTGCTCCCAGAACTCCTCAACAAAACAGTGTTGCTAAGAGGAGGAATAGGACACTTATTGAGGCTGCTCGAACTATGTTAGCTGATTCAAAGCTACCTCTAATATTCTGGCCAGAGGCAGTCAGCACTACATCCTATGTGCAGAACAAAGTTCTTGTAGTTAAGCCCCATGGAAAAACCCCATATGAGCTATGGAACAAGAGGCCACCGTTCATTGGCTTTCTAAGGTCCTTTGGCAGCAGGTGTACCATACTTAACACAAAGGATAATTTAGCAAAATTTGCTGAAAAGTCGAATGATGCTATCTTTGTTGGGTACTCTTCTAGCTCCAAAGCTTACAGAGTATACAACATTAAGAATCAACAATTTGAGGAGTCATCCAACATAGTTGTTAATGAGCACACTCCTTGTGTTAGGGGGATGGACCTGATCACATCTTGATTTAGAATTGTTTCCAAACTATTCTAAACCTTCTTGTGAGAATGTTTTGTTGGAATAGGTGCTCAAAATAATGCTGATGCTGCTGCTAATGATCAACTATTTGAGCTTCCCAGGCCTAGACCAAATTCTCCAAGTGTTGCACTACATCCAGCTTCCACTATTCACAGATCCGACAGTTTAACTATATCAAGGAATAGTGAACCTTCAACAAGTGAGTCACCTACTGAGCCTCAAAACTCATCAAGTGATCCACCACAACACCAGGCAGAAGGAGGTAGTATTTTGAAGGAACATGCAACTGTTAATACTACTTCATAGCCAACTATCGATGATGTTTCTCATTCATTCAATCAGTCCTCATTGAATGACTTTGAAACAACAGCTGGACAAAGTGTTCTAGTTCCTGAGCAGAATATGTCCAACTTAGATCTATCTCTGCAATGGAACTGATTCCTTCTTAGGATTCACAACCCTCATCCAACTGAGAACATCATAAGGAATGTCTCTGAGGGTGTGAGAACAAGAGGACAGACTCATCAAGGGAATGTTTGCCTGTCTCATGCTTTCTATCTCAGATGGAACCTAATAAAGTAGAAGATGCCTTAAAAGATAGTAGTTGGATTGAATCGATGCAAGAGGAGCTGCTTCAATTTAAGAGACAGAAGGTATGGAACCTATGTCCGCTACCATCTGGTCAAGTACCCATAGGCGCCAAATGGGTTTTCGAAACAAGAGAGATGATAGAGGCTTGATCATCAAGAATAAGGCAAGACTTGTGGTTCAAGGATACACTCAAGAGGAAGGAATCAATTATACTAATGTCTTCACACCAGTTGCAAGACTTGAGCCAATTAGGATCTTCCTTGCTTATGTTGTATCCAAGGACTTCACAGTATACCAACTTGATGTCAAGAGTGCTTTTCTATAGGGGATATAGACAGGGAAGTCTATGTATGCAATCCTCCAGGATTTGAAGATCCACAGCACCCCAACTATGTGTGCAAATTGGATAAAGCTCTAATGGGTTGCACCAAGCACCTAGGTTGTGTTATGAGATTCTGTCTTAGTTCCTTCTAAAGAATGGCTATACTAGAGGTACCATTGACAAGACTCTCTTCATTAGAAAGTCTAGGAAAGGACATTTTGCTCGTACAAGTCTATGTCGATGACATCATATTTGGGTCCTCAAATGACCAAATGTGCAAGGACTTTGAGAGCATTATGAAGAAGAAGTTTGAGATGAGCTCCATGGGAAAAATGGACTTTTTCCTTGGAATTTAGGTAAAGCAACTAACGGAAGGGTTCTTATTAATCAATCTAAATATGTCTCTGACATCTTAGAAAGATTTGAGATGAAGGATTGCAAGCCTGCCAAGACACCCATAGCCAGAAACGATAATCTCTGTCCTGACCTTGAAGGGGAGGATACTGATCAACATCAGTATAGGGCAATTATTGGTTCTCTGATGTATCTAACATCTAGTAGACCTGATATCATGTTTGCTACTTGCATTTGTGCAAGATATCAGGCTGCTCCTAAGGTGTCTGACTTGGCTACTGTTAAGAGAATCCTCATATACCTCAAAGGATCACCTAAACTAGGACTCTGGTATCCCAGAAACAAGGATTTCAATTTATGGATACTCTGACGGTGACTATTGAGGCTGCAATATCAACAAGAAATCAACATCAGGAGGATGTCAATTTCTTGGTGGAAGGATCATCTCATCGCAATGCAAGAAACAATCCCGTGTCTCTACATAACTGTTGAAGCTGAATACATTGCTGCTGCTAGCTACTATGCTCAACTGCTATGGATTCAAAATCAGATGTTAGACTATGGATTCAACTTTATGAGTACTCCTATCCATATTGACAACAACAGTGCTATCTCCATTACTGAAAATCCGGTGAAGCACTCCAAGACTAAGCACATTGACATCAGGTATCATTCATTAGAGACATTCATGAGAAAAATCTAATCAAGTTAATCAAAGTTGATTCAAATGAACAATATGTTGATCTGTTCACCAAAGCTTTTGATGAACAAAGGTTTAAGTATCTCATAACAGCTATTGGGATGATAAACATTCATTAATCTGATCTCTTTTGAAAACTGTTTTAATATGTTAGTCTTGTGTCAATACAATTTAAGCCCTGTTACAAGAAATTCTCTCTGAAATTTTCTAAGTGTAAATTCCTTTCGAAGAGAAATTAACCTTCGGAAGACACTCTCATATCTTCCGAAGCATAATTTCTCAAAGGATAACTTTCTTCTCGAAGAAGCGATTGATTTCATATCATATCTATTCTGAAACTTACAAATTCTCTATTCCGAAGCAACTAAACCTTCAGAAGCAAAGATTTGGCTTCGGAAGTAAGAATTGCCTTCGGAAGACAAGTTACCTTCGGAAATGTTTTACACTCGGAAGAGAGATTTCACTGTGTAACGTAAATTTCTTGGGCCCCACACTGTAAAAAGCAAAGATTTTGTTAATGATGTCGGATTATTTCACTGATTTTTAACCTTACCGTCACTGTCATTTCATACACTAAACATCACATCAGCTTATCCTAACCCCCATTACCGCCTCTCCACAATCTTTTAAATAATCTCAACTACTCACTTTCACTCTCTACTTGCAAACTTTACCAGCCCTACAAATTTCTCTTACTCAATTTTACCCAGCTCAAATCATTCCCATTCAACTTTCCAAATGGCCTTCAACCCTCAGCACAACCAAGTCGCACTTCTTGATCATCAAGAGATGCTGACTTCTCAGATTTCAACTCCTTCCTAACCCAATCTCCTACTACACCGCTCTGACTATTAACCCCACAATTTACTAACCATATGTCTGAATTTGGGCAAATGGTCAGATTGAAACCCTAAACGGGGTTCGTGTCATTCGACTCGAGGCATCTATGGCCAGGAGTGGTCATTTCTGAACAGTCATCAGGGAACATTTAGAGCTTCATGATGAGGCGCTCCAACGAATTCCCAAAAGCAGACTGGACGATTCTTTTCTCCAAATAGGATATGGAGGAGACGTTAGCAGGTTCAACTGTCTCAAATTTAACTTCTCGTACAAATGGAAGTTCCTGCTACAAGTGGTCCTTCACTGCTTGCGAATAAAGCTGGAGGATGGGATCAAATCCCATTTGAACTTGGGTGCCTTGTTCATGGTTTGTAAAACGCATCCGCTTCAACTAATCAAGATTGTGCTGACTAACCTCAAGGGAAATCTTCAGAAGGACACATTCTTCATGTATCCAGGTTTCTCCAGCATATAATCAACTGTGAGCTAGACCAGAGCATTTGCTGTCTGTGTAGCGGCTCTGACCGCTCCTCAGATGAGGCTGACCACTTCAAGATTTTGAAGAGAGTGTCCACCAACTTCACAGGAAGAGATACTGCACTTCTTCTAGGTATGACTGAGCCAACGGCTCCTGGGACATCCCTGTTAACCCCATAGGTGATGAACCCACACCAGCAACTACCCCCACTATGCCACACTACCTTCTCCACCCATCACCATTACTATCAGAGACGCCCCAAACAAACCCTTGTTCAATCTACTCTATTGAACAAGACCCTACTGTTCAACCCAAAAAGGCTAGAGTGGAACAAAGGGCTCCCATCAGCCTGCAGGTCCAACCATCCTTCACAATTGACCTCAATATGGGTCCTGAGTCTCCTCCGTCTCAGACCCATGAGCCCACACCCAAGCTGAAAGCCCTCAGGGTGAGTCTCTATACTCCCCTAAGTAGCCAACAAGGGACAGCCCCACCAGAGGCTCCATGCTGTAGACATTGACCAAAGTCCCGGGTCAGTAGGTTTAAACCATCATATCTTTTACTGACCTTTTATTTAAAACTGATTGAAGAGATAACATCTCTCCATGGCAATGAAGTTGATCTACAACACCCTCTCCAAGATCAACAGAGCCTGGAGAAAATCCCTTATCTCTAGCCCCCATCAGCAACCAACTGAGGTGAGGTCCACTGATGTGGAGGGGACTCATGTAGATTCAGCTGGTGCCATACAGAAGGTGCCTCAATGGACCTTGTGGACAGTGGTAACATTTCTTAGACTGAATCTCGGCAAACCAAGCTCTTTGATGACTCTGAAAGAGACATCTTGAGCTATGGGAAACTAGGGTGCCAAGAAACCCACATCTGGTGGTGAGGCTGAACATACTAGGTATGTTACCTCATCTGTTGGACCAAAAGAACCAATGAGCCAAGATCAGAAAACCTCTAGTCCCACATGGTATCACAACAACTGCTGAAAGCCCTCATCAGTAGTTGACAAGTGCTGAAGACTTCAACAGCTGAAGATCAAGTGCTGAAGACCTCAAAAGCTGAAGAACTAAAGTGCTGAAGTACAACAGCTGAAGAACACAAGTGCTGAAGCTGAAAGACCAAAGTACTGAAGTACAAACAGCTGAAGAGTTTACAAGTGCTGAAGATCAACAACTGATGTACAAAGTCTGAAGACAAGACTGAAGACATCAGCTGATGATATCTACTGAAGTCATCAGCTGATGAAACACCTGAGGTCAAAGTCTGAAGATCAAGTACTGAAGCCTCAGTAGTTTGTCACAACTGCTGAGAGTACTTCTTCAGTAGTGTGATATCAGAGTTTTATTTTTATGTTTCAGTAGTTTTGTAAAACGACTGAAGAGCTTGTTCTTTCAGTCGTTGTAGTTTCAGTAGTTTTATATTTTGTACTTAACCCGCTGATAGTTCTCAGTAGTTATGAACATTTCAGTAGTTTGTTAAGAATTAGTTATTTTTGTATTAGATCTGCCAGTTGTCACTTTCCGTGATAACAGCAGTGATTGTTGCACTCTATATAAGGAGTGACAACTTATGTTAACGATGACGAATGAATGGAATGAACGAATGATTTGATTAGAAATATTCTACATCTATAAACATTCCTTGAAATCAGAAATATATATTCCTCCCTATAACCGTATGCGCTCTTAATGCTTACAAGTATCGATTGCTTGCTACAATTTGTCTAATTCTTGTTTGTATTCCGCTGCTTTGGTATCCTAATACATCAAAATTGTGATCGCTGATCCTGTCAAATGGTATCAGAGCAGGTTAATCATTGATCGATCTAATAATTGATCATTGAAACTGCTATTCAAGATCTAAGTTTGATTGAAGGCTTTTGTTTTTGCAAGAAAGAAACGGTTATAGAGATTGAATTTTTCTGTATTTCTGCTCATTCATCCTGAGATCTTTCTTGGTTCTCATTGAGTTTGTTGTGGTCTGTCTAAAACTTTTAAAAGCTTGAACTAAATTGTTTTTGAACTGAAAATGACTACTCCCTCCAATGATCCTCACAATACTGGTTCCTCAACCAAGCCACCAATGCTAGTTAGGAATGAGTATAACATATGCAAAGACGTATGCTCCATCACCTGTCTGTTAATAGCGCAGGGTGTTGGACATCAGTGGTACATGGTCCACACAAGCCTATGGTGAATAACCCGGAAACCAATCACATGGTTCCGAATGAGGAGGGAGCAATACTCAGATGAGGATAAGAAGTTGCTTGAAATTGATGCAAAAGCCCATGGAATTCTGGCCATGGCACTGCCAAATGAAATCTATTCTGGGCTAATGCATCATGAAACTGCCCATGACTCTGGATTGCCTTGAAAGAACAATTTGGAGGAACAGATGAGGCTTGGCAAATAATAGAGAAATTCTTGCCCAACAATATGAGACATTCTCTCATAGAAAGGGTGAGACACTGACTCAACAATATGAGCGTGTTCTCTGTTTGATCTCTGAACTAAAATGGTCAAACTTGAATACACCAATATTCAGATGAATAACAGATTTCTCAAATCACTGCCTGAGAGATGGGACATATACTATTGTCCTACGCTCCAGTGCAAGTTTGGACAAACTATCTCTCACCCAACTCCATGGAAAACTGCTCACTTTTGAGAGAGAGATAGAACAGAAGAGAAAGTTTGTCTCATCTGGAAAGCTCACTGAAGACTATGTACAAGGCAACACTGCCTTGGTGGGTCATGAGTCAGAATATGCTTCATCTGAATGCCAGTATGATGAGCATATTAATTTCTCTTCAAGCACTTCTGATTCTGCATTTGTGAGTGTTGATGGTCAGTTTACTGGGTGTAATAATGACAATCTATGTTTCATTATGGATGATCTCAAGGGATTGCTGATGATGACTTAGAAGAGATGGATATTTTGAGCCAAATGGCCTTGATAAATATCAGATCTCAGAAGTTCTATAAAAGAACTGGAAGAAAATTCCCAGGACTCTCTGGCAAAACCAAAGTTGTTTTGACAAGGCAAGTTGAGGTGTCACAAATGCCAAGGCTTGGACACTTTGCAAGAAGAGAGTGTAGATCAACTGGATCTAACTCCAATGCACCCTTTGTGACTTTTCCTGGCAAAAGTCAACAACACAGAGGGCAACATCCTGTCACCTCTAGTCATCATTCTCAACAACAATCTCTGGCATATTTTGTTTCTTAGGGTCAAATGCCATATCCGTACCCTTGTTATTACATGCCACAGTCAAATCAAGTTCAAGTTCCTATGACACCACAACCTCATGCATTACCAGAACCTCAGCCTTCCCAATCTCATCAACAATCTCAACCTCAACAACACGCTTCTTCACCCCAGGAGTTGTTGGACTGGAGCAGTTTACCAGATGACTTGTCTGGTCATGATCAACTGTTCTCAGGTGCTGGTCAACATGGTGGTGACAGTCCTTTGGGAATCTAGCTCTTATGGCTTTGGAATCTGCTGATACTTATTTTCTAATGCCTACACACCTCAGGTATCACAGGTATCCTCTGAGGCAAAAGCCAAATTATGTATAGAAACCATGCATAGCAGCATTTGCTTCCATTAGAGAAGCAAATGTAGTCTAATTAATAAGAACATTGAGCTAGAACAAATAATTTCCAAAAACAAAGCTGATTTGAGTTGTGCTCAAAGATAAAAATGATGAGATTTATAAACTGAATGCCAAATAATTGATGATAAGGCTAGAGAAGAAGTACTTCTAGAGAAGTACAAAGATCTCAAAGAACCCTTGCGTTACCCAGGTCGAGTGTGATAGATGGGTACAATCATGCAAAGGTTTTGAAATGTTCTAGTAAGCAATCTGCTTCAAATGTGAAGTTTGGAATTGGTACAATCACACTGCTCCACCTACAGATTTTACCCCAAGAGCAGAGGTAGAATCTGATGGTGAGAGTGATAACCAATCCATCACATCATGTGATCTACCTTCTGATACAGCACAATCAGAAGTACAGTACGCATCAGCATCAGCCCTTTGAACCTATCAGCTGATGTTGATGGTTCAAATGCTGACATTCACATGATTAATGAGTTGATCAACTCAGGAGTTAATTCTGAAGGTCCTGAAAGGACTAGAGAGTAGGATTTAACACCTGAAGTTCAAACTTCAACTGTTGTCAGTACTGAAAAGAAGAAAACTGGCAGTAGAAAGAGTTTGAAGACTACTAAAGAGGCTGTCAAGAAAGCAAACAATGCTCCAAAGCATTAAAGAACAAGTCTTCTGTTGCTTCACCCTCTTTAGTTGATGATCAACCTAAGATGAAGAAGAAACCATGTGAAGTATGTGGTTTGTTCAATCATCTTACAGATGATGTTGGTACAAAAAAGAGGTTCCAAACTCAAACAAAAAGAAGAAATTAAAGAGAAAATGGTAAAAATGAAGACCGAGTTTGAGACCACATTTGTATCAGCAAACATCAAATCCTGTAACCCTTAAGTCCTCAAAGAAATCCAAAAAGGAATGGGTTAAACATGTGACAGCTGAGGGTGCTCAAAAGAAAAAGGTGCAACATAGGAACTTATCAAACTCCACTAGCAATGTGTCTGATGAGCTGAAAGCTTATCACAAAATCAGACACAGCTGGTGATGATGGTACAACATCTATTGGGTAGAGTTAACCAACTAGATTCTCCTATGTTGAAACCACAGAAAGGAGGTCTAAGCCAAAGGACTCCTCTTCTACACCATCTTCTTCCTCTCAGGCTGTTGTTTCAAATAAACCTGTTAGTTTACCATCTATTGATGAGACCAGGCCAAAACCAAAAAGGTTTGGGTCTCAAAACTAACTAATTGTTTATTTTTGCAGGGTTCTTCAACATGCCAAAGTAGCATCTGGTATGTAGACAGTGGGGGATCTATGCACATGACTGGGAACAACTCTCTTCTTATGACTACTCTCAAGGGAAGAAGGGATTTGTCTCTTTGGCAATGAGCTAGGGGTTACATCATCAGTAAGGGCTTTGTCTCCAATGGAGAAATCAAATTTGATGATGTTAATCATGTGGAAAATCTCAAGTACAATCTTTAGTGTCAGTCAAATGTGTGATAAAGGCCATGTTGCCCTTTTCACCAGTCAAAAACTGTAGGATCTGTCATCCAAGTTTTGCACTTGATTGACAAGGTGTTGGATGATCACACTTCCTGAAAGCCAACAGGATAGGAAGAGTGTATGCCTTAGATCTGTCTAAGAAGATAGATCTCAAAGGCAATCCTTGCCTATTTCCAAAGCCTCTTCTCAAGAATCTAAACTGTGGCACAGGAGGCTTGGTCATGTTAATCTCAAAAACATGAATCAGCTACCCACAATAGTTTAGTCAGAGGTTACCATAAAGGAGTTCCACTGTGATGAAACCTGCACTGCTTGTTTAAAAGGAAAACAGCACAAAGTCTCATTCCCTCCTATTGAAGTGCCCAAGGTCCACGCCTGCTTGCAATTACTGCATATGGATCTATTGGGTCCTGTGAGAGTAATGAGCATGGCAAAGAAGAAATACTGTCTGGTAATTGTGGATGATTACTCCAGATTTGTATGGACTTTCTTTCTACATTCAAAGGATGAGGCTGCTCAGAAGATTATTCACTTTGTGTTGTACATTGAGAAGTAGTATTCCCTTCCAGTCAAGTGTATTAGGAGTGACAATGGAACTGAGTTTAGAAATCATACACTTGATGACTTCTATCTTTCAAAGGGAATCAAAAGGCAGTTCAGCATTCCAAGGACTCCAGAGCAAAATGGAGTAGTGGAGAGAAAGAACAGGACCCTCATTGAAGCTGCAAGGTCCATGCTGGCTGACTCAGGTTTGCCATGACCTTTGGGCTGAAGCTGTCAACACAGCTTGTTATGTGCAAAATAGAGTTTTAGTAAATCAGAGGTTGATGAAGACTCCATATGAAGTTCTCCATCATTTGGCTCCTCTGATTTCATTTTTCAAAGCATTTGGGGTCCCTGTTTTATTCTCAACACAAAGGATCACTCAATAAATTTGATCCTAAGGTGGATGCAGGGTAATTTGTTGGTTATCATCTACTTGCAAGGCATACAGAGTCTTCAACTGCAGAACAAAGATGGTTGAAGAAACTCTACATGTAAGTTAATGAATCTCCAAAGGACAAGATTCCACAAAGTCCTGTGGAGCTATTTGATTTGGACATACTGCAATATGTTCCTTATCAAACTCCTGCTGTTGCTCCTGTCAACAGTTCACCACCTGGTGGTACTGCTGATGATGATGATGATTGCAGTACTCACCTCTTCGTTTAGTGATCAGCTGCCTGACTCAGCTAGCCCTGATGTTCCTGTAGCTCCAGTAGCACCATCCATAACAAATGCTGATGAGATCTCTTCGAATTCAACTTCCTTGAATTACCATCCACTGATTGGTTTCAAGGAAATGATTCACCATCACCATCTGTTGCTGCTGAGCCGGCTACAAACACTTGCACAGATCTATTGTGTATCAAGATCTGAAGAATCACCCTATGTCTCAAATCATTGGTGATATCACTGCTGGAGTATCAACAAGAAGTCAACTGTCAAATTTCTGCTTCTATGCTCTCTTCATCAGTCAGCAAGAGCCAAAGAATTATCACATTGCTTAAAGGACAATGGATGGGTTGATGCTATGCAGCTTGAGCTTCTTCAGTTCAAGAAACAGCAAGTGTGGGGGAAACTGGTTCCTCTACCTCCAGGTAAGTGTGCAATAGGCACTAAATGGGTGTTTAGGAACAAAACTGATGAAAATGGGCTTATGTTAAGAACAAGGCCAGACTTGGTTGTTCAGGGGTTTGCACAAGAAGAAGGTATTGATTATGATGAAAAATTTGCCCCTGTAGCCAGACTGGAAGCAATTCGATTGTTTTTAGCTTATGCTGCTTATCAAAACCTTAAAGTTTTTCAAATGGATGTCAAAAGTGCATTTTTGTATGGAAAAATTAAAGAAGAGGTTTATGTATGTCAACCTCCAGGCTTTGAGGACAAAAACATCCTAATTGGGTGTATAAGCTTGATAAAGCTCTTTATGGGTTAAAACAAGCTCCCAGGGCCTGGTATGAGACATTATCAAACTTTCTTCTGGAAAACAATTTCACTAGAGGCTCCATAGTAAGACTTTATCATTAAGAAAGGGGTAGCATAATCTACTTGTTCAAATTATGTAGATGATATCATTTTTGCATCCTCTGATCCAAAGTTGTGTGATGCCTTTACAAAGTTGATGCAACAGAAGTTTGAAATGAGTGCCATGGGAGAATTACAGTTCTTTCTGGGGTTGCAAATCAAACAAAAGGCTGATGGAATTTTATTCATCAGTCCAAATATACAAAAGATCTTTTGCAAAAGTTTGATTTACAACACTGTAAGCCTTGTTCTACTCCATGAGCAGCACCACAGAACTGGACACAGATCAGAAAGGTAAAGTGGTGATGAAACACTTTACAGATGTATGATTGGGTCCTTGATGTATTTAACAGCTTCTAGACCAGAATTATGTTTGCTACATGTGTTTGTGCTAGATTTCAGGCTGCACCTAAAGAATCTCATCTGATTGCAGTCAAGAGGATCTTTAGATATCTGCAAGGCACTCCATCTCTAGGTTTAGGTATTCTACCGGACATTCTGGTAAATTAGTTGCTTTTTCTGACAGTGACTATGCAGGGTGTAAGTTGACCAGGAAATCAATTCTGGTGGATGTCAATTCCTAGGCAACTGCTTGATTTCTTGGCAGAGCAAGAAACAGACCTCAGTTGCTACATCCACTGCTGAAGCAGAGTACATGCTGCTGCAAGTGTACATCTCAGGTACTCTGGCTTCAAAACCAACTTTTGGATTATGGCATACAGAGACTAAGACTCCATTGTTAATGGATAGTGCTTCAGCTCTTTGCATTGTCAAAAATCCAGTCCAGCACTCTAGGACCAAACATATAGAGATCAGACATCTTTTATAAGGGATTGTTTTGAAAAAGGTCTGATTGATCCTAAGTTTGTGCCTAGTGCTGATGAGCTTGCAGACATTTTTACTAAGCCTTTGGATAGTTCAACTTTCCAAAACCTGGTGTTAAGGCTTGGTATGCTGCAACTAGAATAAGTGAAAACTACTGATGATCTTAGTAATTCATACTGATGATCATGAGTACCTATGTCACATATAAGTACTGAGAGCTCTTTTACCCTCAGTAGTTTTTATAACTACTGAAGGCTAAATGTCTCACAAGTACTGAAGTACTTCATCTGTTCTAAACTATTGATGTAGTTACAAACTACTGATGCAGTTACAACTACTGAAATCAGTAAAAACAGATAAGTACTGATTTCCTATGAAAACAAGAAATCAGCCAAAAAGACTGATGAATGTGTTGAGGACAGTTTGAAACAGCTGAAAAGCTAAGAATTGACGAAAACAGCTGAAGAGAACTTTATCTTCAGTCGTTTGTACAACTGCTGTTCATTTTACACAACGAAGCAAAACCAGTCTTCAGTAGTTTATAACTACTGATGACTAATCCCAAGTCTTCAGTTGTTTAAACAGCTGATGACAAAACCACTGTCTTCAGTAGTTTCATAATACTGATGACAAACACCAAGTCCTCAGTTGTTTCAATCATCTGAAGTCAAAACCACGGTCTTCAGTAGTTTTCTAAACTACTGATGCCTAACACCACGACTTCAGCTGTTTCAACGTCTGAAAGGATATACCATGTCAACGGTCGTTTAAAACTATGATGACTAACACCACATCCTTCAGTCGTTTTTTTGCCCGTCGTACCCTATATATATCCCTAACCTTAGCTCTCAATGTTTCATCTTCTTCAAACCTAAGTTCCTCTCCAAAACTTCCCTCTTCAATGGGTCTATGCAAATTAAACCGCGACACAACTGTGTTGCCTACCTCACTAAATCGCCATCTGGACTAAGTTCGATACTGCTATCGATCTTATGGTTCAGTCCCAATACAAACACGGCATTTCTTTGAATCCCATATACATGCCGAATCCTTGCACCAATTTTGGATGAACGTTACTTACCCTAGGGAGAACAACACACCATCCTCCAGTCGGTCGTCAACAACAAAGAAGTAGTCATCACTCCTGCAATAATCCGCCAAATTCTTCAACTGAATGAGGCTACTTCTCCTGCTGGATATCCGAAGGGCACCATAGATCTATCCTTTGCTCAACATGGATATCAAGGCGATCTCAGTGCCTCCACTATCTTGAAGAAATACTTTAATGACGCTGAGCGCCTAATCTTTCACATGGTGAATGTATGTTTGGCCCCTAAGACGTCGTCTTGGGATCAAATGTCGACACAAAATGGCAGCAGGTAATGTATTCTATTCTTGAGCAACAACCACTTAATTTTTCTGAAATAATATTTTTAGAGCTCAAGGATAGGCTCAAAAACTAAACTGCCAACCGTTGGATACTATATCCACGGTTCATAATGGCCATCATTACAAACCAGCTTAATGCTGAGGGACTTGTTGGCTTGGGAGTCCCCTGCTACGGCTGTTTCTGCGGAAGTATACTCCCGACACAACTCTGACCGGACACTCAAATGGCTGCCAAGCTGCGAAAAACCACGCAGCTGGAACCCACAGCCACCACCTCCAAATCCAAGTCCCCACCAAACCCACCAAAAAGAAACCCAAAACGGCTACTCAGGGAATTGAGTCCCCTGAGGATGCCCCTGCAACACAACGCAGGATATATCCACTAGTCCAAACCCCATAGTGGATACAATGACCTCTAGCCATAGCCGCTCAGGCTTCCTCTCAACAGGAGCCTGCACAACCACACAAGGGGCACCTACATATCTGGGATCTTCCTCACTTGAGGAGATTGCCATTGAAGAGCACCAACCTCCCTAGGTGCACACTGCTTCTATCCCTTCACCTCAAACAACCGCCCTCACAGCCCAACTTTAATAGTTGCACAAGTGCTGACTCAATTGCACTCCTCACCCCTCCCCAGAAACCACTCCTACTGGGAATGGAATACCTTACAATGAGGGGGAGGAACACAGTGCACTTGAGAACCCACAGCACAGGGGTTTACCACTTCTATCTCCTGGTGTAGACAAGGAGCTTAGAATATCTAGTGAGGCTGCCACCTCCTCTGACTCAGCACATGACCAGAGTGAGGCTGGTAACATTGCTAAGACCTCACTAGAGGCAAAGCTGATGATGGACATTGTCCTGAGGCTGGAAGTCCCCAGTACCAAGCACAAGGGGCACATGCATCACTGGTCTACACCAGTGCATGTAAATCTGCTCTAAGCAGGAGGTCAGATGATTCAGTTTCGGCTGATGATGACCTGGGCTTTTTCTATGATGTTCTTGCCCAGAACACAATCCTTGAAGAGAAAAGTCAGTAGGCTGCAAAACCTACTTGACCAACCTCACAAGGAGAAAGAAAGACATCTGCCTCTACCCACCCACAGATGGCACCTTCACTTGAAGGTTTCCTAAACACTGAGCCACTCCAAAATCAACCACCTGCCTCTGTTCAGGCCCTACTTCTCAGGAACAGAACCCTCCTGAGCAAATAGGTGTTTGTACTCCAAAATTCCCTCCCTCTCATCACACCCATAATCACTGATATTGTGACCAAAGCCATTGATGAGAGGCTTTCCTCAACTTTACAGCCCTTGATTGAGGCTGCTGTCCAAAAGACTCTTTTGCGGCACAAACCCCTTCCTCCAATGCATCCAAAAAGGGGGAGAGTATGCAGTGAAAGAAAGAAGAGGAAACGATCCGAGGAAAAGAAGGAAGCGAAGCAAGCCCAAAAGGAGGAGAAGAGAAAGAACAGCAACCAATGCTCACCTACAAGCGAAAGAAAGGTGCTGATGAGCACATTGCTGAAGATAAAGCCTTGGAGCTAATGATAAAAGAGGCTGAGCCGAACACAGCAGATCATGGACAACATCATTGATCAGCTGTTTAGGCAAGGCCATGACACCAATAAACTTGACTCTGAGATTCGACGACTAGAGATGAAGAAATCCAGAATAGATGGGCAAGTTATGAAGTGTTAGAAAGAGAAAGGCTTGAAATCATGATCAGATTTATTGCAAAATATCCCTGAAGATCAATGATCGAAATCAAAGCTGGTCCAGGGACAGTATCTGGCAATCACCACCAAGATCTGTTCATCTGAAGCATATACTAAGGGGCTTGTTATTGAAGCTTGAATGAAGCGGGTGCTGGGAGCAGGACTGAGCTAGCAAGCAATCAAAAGCCACACTCACCTCAAGGATGCTAGAACAGCCTGTCAACATTCCCACACCAAAACCACCCAAAACACAACCCACCAAACCAACTCCCTTACCCTCAAAACCCATAGCCGATGATATACCCTTGAAGAAGAAGAGAAGGATATTGAGGCTAGAAGATGATGAAGAAGATGATGAAGACAGGCTGCCGCTCTCAGCTGTGATTCAGTTGCCTAAGGCCAAAGTCACTCTCAGCAATTACTCCTGAAGTCCAGAGACAAATGGTTAAAGTGAAGCTAGAAGAAGAAGAGCTTCATAAACAGCATGATGAGGAATTGCTGAAGAGAGTTGACAAAGCTTATGCAGCCACATCTTCTATCATCAATATGAAGGAGCAAGCCCTCAGACTTTACACTCTCAGGCATACCTTTCAATATCAAAAGGAAAGAGTGAGGATTTGGCCTGATCCCAGGGTCTCTCACAGAATTCATAAGAACAATATACCTCGGAGATACATTGGCCAGGTGAAAAAGATCGTAGATGAAGTGATCTCTCTGGTCTTTGTAGTTTCACCCTGGGAAATCCTAGAAGACTTCAAGAAGGCCTACAAAGCTAATCTAACCCCTCAGAAGATGCTGGAAAACAAAATAGTGAAAAAGGGGTTAGTTTACAAGAGGCTGAGGAAGTCAGGAAAAATGAGCTCCAGTTGTTTCTAGAGGGTAATCACCCGGATGAGTTGCTTACAGAATAATAACGACTGTGGAGCTAAAGAATGGGAAACAGGCCAAATACCTGTCTGAGTATTATGGGCCTGAATCATTGTTTGAAGGAGGTGCTGAAGAGCTAACCATGGAGGAACAAATCACCTTCCTTGAGGCCTACACAAGAGAGTCGTACAGACTCATTATGGGGAAGTGAATCTCATGAATGGGATAACAACTCTGTGTCCTGTTCCCCAAAACAGAGTCCCATTCATACTCTGCCAAAAAATATTCGAGATTTCTTCCCAGGCCGGAGCTTACATGGGTCATCTTCTCTACTGATCAAGAAGGAAAAAGACCAACATTTTGCCATCAATAAGTGGGAGAATAAATAAGTTAGAGGTTTTGGCTGCATTGGTTCAGGGGGAGTTTGTTGGACCAAAAGAAACCAATGAGCCAAGATCAGAAAACCTCTAAGTCCCACATGGTATCACAACACTGCTGAAAGCCTCATCAGTAGTTTGACAAGTGCTGAAGACTTCAACAGCTGAAGATCAAGTGCTGAAGACCTCAAACAGCTGAAGAACTAAAGTGCTGAAGTACAACAGCTGAAGAACACAAGTGCTGAAGCTGAAAGACCAAAGTACTGAAGTACAACAGCTGAAGAGTTACAAGTGCTGAAGATCACAACTGAGTACAAAGTCTGAAGACAAAGACTGAAGACATCAGCTGATGATATCTACTGAAGTCATCAGCTGATGAAACACCTGAAGGTAAAAGTCTGAAGATCAAGTACTGAAGCCTCAGTAGTTTGTCACAACTGCTGAAGAGTTACTTCTTCAGTAGTTGTGATATCAGTAGATTTTTTATATTTTATGTTTCAGTAGTTTTGTAAAACGACTGAAGAGCTTGTTCTTCAGTCGTTGTAGTTTCAGTAGTTTTATATTTTGTACTTAACACGCTGATATGTTCTCAGTAGTTGTGAACATTTCAGTAGTTTGTTAAGAATAGTTATTTTGGTATTAGATCTGCCAGTTGTCACTTTCCGTGATAACAGCAGTGATTGTTGCACTCTATATAAGGAGTGACAACTTATTGTAACGATGACGAATGAATGGAATGAACGAATGATTTGATTAGAAATATTCTACATCTATAAAACATTCTTGAAATCAGAAATAATTCTCTCCCATAACCGTATGCGCTCTTAATGCTACAAGTATCGATTGCTTGCTACAATTTGTCTAATTCTAGTTTGTATTCCGCTGCTTTGTATCCTAATACATCAAACTTGTGATCGCTGATCCTGTCATCATCTCCCCTGATTCTTCGAAAGAAGATGAGGGAAGCATGCAACTCCTCATTCAAGATCTTCTTTCTAAAGTCTCAACCTGGAATCTCAGGTAGGCTTTAGAGACAAGATCTGCCACTCAGCAACTTGAGATGATAATCTCAAGGCTCAACTAGCTGAGAAACACACAGAGAGGTCTGTTAGGCATGTACCTTTCAGGTCTCCTTGACTTCCTCCTCCAGCTCATCTAGCTCTCAAGATGATGCTACCACAAAGGGGGGAGAATGTTCAAGACAAACACACAAGGAACCACAGAGAGCGGTCCTTCCACTTCAACATCTTCCTCTCCTATTATCTCTGCGCCTGAAACATCTCAAGTCACTCTTCAGATTGATCCAAGGATGCTCAATGATCTTTACAGACTCTTCACCAAGTTTCTGTTAAGATCTTCTTTGAACAGCCAAGTCATGATGCTGCAATGATCTACTTGGAGCAGAAGAACTTCAAAGGCTGACTGCACCTTCTACCACTATGGAAGAAGTTGGTCAACCTAAGGTCCTCATGGAACCTAAGATTCAATTCGAAGGGGAATAGGAACTGATGGCCCAGCAACTGAAACAGTTGGGACAGAATTTGCATCTCCTTTAACTTCCGTAGCTGAAGTAAAAGCCTCGGAAGAACAAGCTGAATCTTCCGAAGCTGAAATAGAAGCTGCGGAAGGACTGTTTAAAATATTCGAGGAACTGATAATCACAGATGCTATCCTGGAAATGGCATCTGAAATGAGCAGCGAGGACTTTCCAATTCCACCTCCATCTCAGATACCATTTCTGACTCTCTCACAATCAGAAACCTCTCTCCAAGAACCACCACAGTCAGGATCTTCAAAGGATAAAGGTAAAAGGAAGATGACTGCGGAAGAGATTCAGGAAGAGAAGATTGAGAAATTAAGAAGAAAGGAAGACTTCAGACTGAGAAGTTGCTAGCTGTCAGCTGCCAGCACAAATGCACTGCTTCCAATCAAGAGGTTGTCATCAATAAAAAAAGAGAGCAGATCATTGACCAGCTCATTAAAATGGGAGCTGACAATGAAGAAACACTCCTGCTACCATTAGAGGAGTTGGTGGATCTGGAGAAGGCAACCAGGCTGAGACTGAAGAAGAAGCCAGGTTGGCCTTAGAGAAAAAGGAAAAGAAACAGAAGGAGGATGATTGCAGCTGAGGAGAGACAGAATAAACTTCCTACTCTCTAGAGGCTTTGATCTTCAAGAACTCTCTCCATACAACGATGATACGATCCTTTAGCTCTACAACAAAGAGGAGGATCAAATGGAGAAAGAAAGGAAGAAGGCTGCAAAAGAAAAATCCAGAGAGAAGAAGAAGAAAAGAAGAGGCTAGGGTCACTGCCTCTAAGAAGCTTACTGAGAAAGCCTGGATGAAGGACTATCCTCGGGCTCATGGCTTCTCTGGTAGGCAGGTGGGTCCTATATCTGAAAGGACACTCCAACGGGTTGTTAGTGAAATTAAGGCTGACATCCGGTTGGGGAAAAGGAAAGAGATGTATAAAGGGTAAAAGGGATGACCTTCACTGCTTCTACCCAACCACAACTTGAACCCTCACCTCACCATTCACCATTAAACATGAACCCTTCACCCCTGAAACCACATCACTACCCACTACTGCTCCCTCACCTCAACCTCCTAAACTTCCCATCATCCAACCCAAAACACTAGCCAGAACCTTGAACCTAAACCACCAATTACCATCCAAACCATCCCTTTAGCCATCTCAAACATCTCTCCTTGAGGAGTTTAAGGCAATCAAGACGAAGCTCACTAATTGCACCACTTGAGCGAAGTCTCCTGTGTAGAAGACTACGTTAACATTGCCTATGTAGACGGATTTTCAAGTTCCCTCACAAGAGACAGATTCCTTGATTTTCTAGAGGAACTTTCGACCAGGCTGCAAGACTTTTGGGCCTCAATTCAGACTCTTTAAATGAGGAAGAAAAGAAGCTCAGAAGGAAACTGGTGACTCTGTTGGTTGGATACAAGAGAAGAGGACAAGATTCCTAGTCAACCTCTGTGCCTAGAAGGAAGATATCCATTGGAGGTTTGATGAACCTTCTCACAACTTTGTTGTGGAAAGAGAGAATGGTGAAGTCAACAGACTCAATGCAACCTCTCTGTTACACTCCAGCAGATTGATATTGCTGAGTTAGCAGATTTGGAACATACATGCATGCATACATACAGGAATGCATGCATGCATGCATGCATGCATGCAGCATGCATCCATGCATGATCCATACATACATACATACATGCATCCATACATGCATCCATACATACATACATACATACATACATACATACATACATAACATACATACATACATACATTACTACATACATCATACATACATACATACATACATGCATAACATCATGCATACATACATGCATGCATACATGCATCCATACATGCATCCATCCATGCATGCATGCATGCAGCATGCATGCATGCATCCATGAATACATGCATCCATGCATGCATGCATGCGCATGCACGCATACACGAGCATACATGCATACATGCATGCAGGCATGCATGCGGCATACATGCATACATGGCATGCCATCCATGCAGCATCCATACATACATCATACATGCACATACATGCATAACATACATACATACATCCATCAATACATACCATACATACACACGACATACATTACATACAAGACATACATACATACATACATACATACATCATACATACTACATACTACCTTCCATACATAATACAACATACATACATACATACATACAACACATACATACTACATACATACATACTACTACATACACATACATACATACATACATAACATACATACATACCTACCATACAAA